>NW_019104692.1:173959-214930 GCF_001995035.1 Momordica charantia
ACTTCAACAACTTTAATAAGAAAATTTGTTATAGTGAAGGAAGCCTCGGCAATCCAAAAGTAAAAACAGGTTTGGCCTTTGAGGTCATATCTTTAACTTCACCACCACCTGAGATGCTAGGGACCAATTCAATATTCAACCACAGATATTTACCAGCAGCATTCAACAAAAAGTGCAATACATATTACTGAAACATAGCAAATGAATTTCAACAACATTTTGAGTGCATTGAACCAAACAACAAAGTGAGCTTCATTTTTTAACAAAGTTAACATGCAAAAAAGTGCACCAAGTCAAAATGAGCTAAAACAATGCACTGAAGGCAACAAACAAAACCATGCAGTAAACCAAACATAATGAGCTAAGTATAGTGATAACCAAGGAAAAAAATGCGAAAAAGCCAAATAAGCTGTGGATGTAACAATGACCAACGAAAGTGCGGTAAAGCTAGCAAAAGAACATGGTGAATTTTAGACCAGGTTTCTATCTGGAAGTTATTAAAATATGCTCCACGAGAAATTTGGAAAATTAATACTTATACAACTGAACCCATCTCAATTGATAGGCCACTAGCTATTCATGAGACCAGAGAAAGAGAGTAAAGGGGGAGGAGTACTCAGAGCATATATGAATTAGTTAGTTGGGGAGCCCACTTGTAACTAGATGATTTAGTAGAGTAAGGAAGCCGTGAGTAGAGAATATAAGTAGATGTGAGATCTAAGAACTAAGAAGGATGGTTTTGTTGGTAGAGAGATACGAGTGTGAGAGTGGGGAGACTCATCTTCCCCAAGATTTTTACTCTCTATCATGAGTAAGAACAAAGAAGCACTAGCAACAACAAAACATAAACTGAGAAGAAATTATGGTTTAGAACAGCACTCTGCAAAAAAACAACCATTCTAAAGTAGCAGTTGCAATCATTCCACAAAGGAATCACAATATATCATACATCTCCTTTTGTATGTTGATAATATGCTAATAGCAATTAAAGAATTAGAAGTTCTCAAAAAAGTCGAAGCAAAACTATAAAATGAGTTTGATATAAATGATCTTGGAAATGCAAAGAAACTACTTGATATAGGAATTGTGAGATAGAAAGGCAAGAAAACAATATTGAAGTTCAAAGGGTGCATTGAGAAAGTCCTTTCTAAGTTCAACAAGCAAACTCCTAAGTGAGTCAGTACTCCATTAATAGCACATTTTAGACTTTCATCTACTTAATTTCTACTGAGACGAGTTCCTTATTCAAATACAGTTAAGTCTCTCATGCAGGTTGTGGTTTGTATCTATTTGACCTATATCTTATGCAATTAGTGCAATTGCATATATATGACTAATCCTGTCAAGAAAGATGACAAAAGAAATTCCTGGATTTCCATATGATTGGGGGTGCTACTAGTGTTCATCCACATTTTGGGAGAGCTAAAGATGGGATTATTGGTTAGGTAGCTTCTAATTATACTAGCAAGCAAACTAAAAGAAGATTTCTTATCAGGTATGTTTTTTCTATTAAGGATAGTGCTATCAGCTCTACAACTATAGTTGTATAGTCTACAACTAAGACTATTACAATGGCTTGTAAAGAAGATATTTGGTTAAAGAAACTATTTGGAGAACTCAATGAAGACTTGCAAATTACTACAACTTTTAGTGACCATTAAGGTACCATCTTTCTTACAAAGGATCAGTTGTATTATGAAAGGACAAAGTACATTGATGTGCAATATCATTTTGTGCTTGAAGTTATCACTTGTGGTAATATTGTTGGGAGCAAAATTAGTATCAATGAGTAAGAACTCTTCTAATATGATGACTAAACCCCATTTCATTGAACAATTTAAGCATTTCTTGGATTTGATTGATCTTTATTGTTTCTAAACCACTTTGAAATTTGGAGGAGACTATTGAAGCTACTTCAAAAATTTTGGAGGAAAAAAATAATAAATAAGAAAAGGTGGAGAATGCCAACGTTGTTTTCACACTTTGATCACGTGACATTGCCTCACTTTGTTAGAGGTAGGTTTTTTTTTCTCTCTTTTTTTCACTTTTCCCACATCGACAATGCACCAATTTGTTGTGGCTGTATAAGTGTTATCCATATGCCCCCTCAGCTCAAAATTTACTAGAAGAATTTTTTTTTTCCTCTTTGTTATCTTCAACGAGTTTCAAAATCTTCTGAAACTAACTTTTGGTTAATATAATGTTTGGATATATTGAGTATTGGTGAGTGTTAGTGTGGACCCTTGCAACCCTGTTTTAGATATCAGTGTAAAGCTTCTCTCATCTTAACTCATGGATGTAGGCTTATTACCCGAGCCATGTAAATTCTGTGTTCTCTCTTTATGATTTTTCTAATAAAATATTGTGATACAACAGCTCATAAAATAGAATAACTCACATCACAACATCTTCCAAGCTAAGATCTAACAACATGGTAAGCCATTACATGCCAAAAATATCAAGACATGCTGGGACTTCAGCAATAGTCTAACCATTACATCAAGAACACCAGTTTCCTTATAAAGTATGCAAGTCACAGAAACATGATTTGAAAAGAACGTGAGAAGTTTAAACCAAGAGTTTCACTATCAAAATAATTGGGCAAATAGCTGCTGCCATGCCTCAGGTTTAGCTCCCTCTTCTCTGAACAGAAGTAAAAGGGCTCTCTCAGCCATCTCCAAGCCAACTGTCGTACCACCAAATCAAATCCTCAGTAATTTTATGATTTTTTGATTGATGAAGCTAGAAGAGGGCTCTCTCTTTATGATTTTTAAAACTGTCATAGCTTAGTTCAAGATTATCTATCTGTTGCATTTGCAGACACTCTGTTTTATAAAAACTCTCTTATTCCTCTCTAACCAAATACACCACAATAAAGTCAAGAACTCAACCTGTTGAAGAATCCCTTGTCTCAAAAGGGAGGGTGAACAATGACTTCCTCCATCATCAGTCAACAACTTTGGATAGCAGCCAAAGCAGCCACCTCGAATTAAACTACTCTAGAATTGTTTTGAAATTGGGAAATGAGAATTTTTTTAAAAGGTTTTCAGACTTTCTAGTTTCTAGGATCAGACAGAGAGTTCTCACCAGTACCCGAGATTCTTGAATGCAAAGTCTGAGAATTCTTCAAACAACTAGAGTGGTATTCGTCTTATTAACAATCTTTTCATTGGAGTTAAATTGAAAGAGCAGGAATTAAATCGACTGAATATATGCTCAAGTTGTTAAGACCACGCGAAGAGGGAAAGAACAATGCATACATGTCTAGATATTCTATTTTTCAATCTTAAGAAGCAGAAAACAACCCCATCACTCTTTATAAGTTAAACACACCATCTCCTTACACCGAGGCCAATCCTTTTATTTCTACGTTAATCTCTTGAATGGAGATTTTATATCCGCAACATTTGAAACATATTGTATCTCTATCAGTAGGGCGCCAAAATGCTGCCAAGTTCAGTGGCATAGCAAGTACTTACAGGCGTATAGTTCAAGGGCAGTAACAGCAACCAGAGAAGAGATAATGGCGGAGATGTAAACTTTCTTCTGGAAAATTCTGAACGAATAATCATAGTTGAGTGTCGTCCTCATGTGGAAACTGAAATTGAACGCAACCCCATCACTCAAATCTCCAGCCTCCATCGCTGAACCCCCATCATCTTGGTTTCCAGCATCCAAAATCTGTTGGCAGATATCGCTCTGTTCCTTGCAAATCATGTCCATCTGGTTCTGGGTCCGGTACAACATGGTGACAGCCTCCAGAAAAAGCAAAAAGTACACGAAGCTACACACAAGACTCAACCCCAAAACCACCCGCCAATCAATACATTTGAGGGGCGACGAAGTCTGGGAGAGAGCAAAGAAGAAGAAACGCTCCCAGATGAGGTAGCCCATAGTTATGTTCTGGGCTCTACTCTCATAAAAACGCAGTATTGGTTCTTGCTTCTCAGCAAGAAGCTTCAACTCCTCAAAATCCCTCTTCAGTACTCTGAGCTTCATGGATGTGGAAATTGGAACTGTCAACGGATTCGGGTATTCGAGCCGTGATCGGCAAAAAGGGAACAAACAGTGTGGCTAAGAGAGAAAGATAGGAAAGATTTGTAGGGCATAACTGAATTTCCATGGCTTTATATAGACGAAGAAATTAACAGAACAGACCGCGAACAATTTCCGTGGGTTTAAACGAAGTAAAGGAAAGAGTTGGGAAATTTCCTTAGGGATTCAACATCCATGGTTGAGCTATTGACTTTGTACAACAAAAGCTCGGCGCAAAGGATTGTAATGGGTTTCTTGACGTCGACAATGGTGGTTGCATCAGCGGAGGGCCATGGGGCCACAATCCGCCCGCCATGGTTAACCAATCAAACCCCAATGGCTATTCCAATACGCGAACGACACCTGTGAATGGAAAGAATCTTATTCTCAATTTCGGCTTCGATTAATTTAACCATTTCTTCCATTTTCTCGATCGTAGTCGCCGTACGAACCCTAGCATTGCAAACAGTGGAAAAAAAATAAAGAAGAACAATAAACTGTTTTATTCGAATTACAAATTCGCAATATTTTTAAGTAATTTTACAATTCTCAGATTTACCATTATTAAAAATATTGAAAATTCTCAAAATAGCTTCTTTGTTAAAATTTATTAAAAGAAAAGGCTTAAAATACTATTTTCACTTTAAGTTCATTTTGATATTCACTCAAAAAAGTTTATTTTTGATCTTTTGTCTTTTTTTATTTTTAAAATGCTCATTTTTGCCTTTCGTATTTTCAATTCATTTTAGTATCTATGTTATCAAAATGTTCGTTTTAGTCCAATACCTTCAAAAAATTATCATTTTGATCGCTTAATTTTATTATATAATCTCATTTTTTTTACCACAACCTCGACATTACACTCAATATATTTTTTGAAATATAACCCTGAGTTTATATTAAACGGTTCTCGTCATGCATAGAATTTGTGTTAAATTTTTTAAAATAGAGATCGAAATAGTTACCTTATAAAATTACAATGACGAAAATAAATATTTTGAAAACATATAGACTAATATAAATTAATTTTAAAAATATATAGACCAAAATGAACTAAAGCTAAGAGTACGGAAACAAAGATAATATATCAACCAAATAATTTGATGTATTCTTAAAATTATTATTTTAAGATTATCAATCTAAATTTAACTCAATAACTTGATTCTTTTATTTGTTATTTATACTTTTGATTATATGAATTATGTTGGTACAACAAGTTGGAATAGGAAGATTCAAGCCCGTGGATTAGAAATAAGTATTAATCAGTGAAGTTCATGTTAATTTTAGAGATTAAGTTGTTGACAATTTTTAAAATATGATAAATCATAAAAGATAAAAAAGAAACGGAATTTTTATTTTTTAATCTAAAAAGAAAGGATGTTGATTTGATAACTGATAAGATAAGATGATATCTTACGGTTGGAAAAAAAAGATGATATTTTATTATTATTTTAATTGTCGGCCAAGGATAAAGTTTAAATTTCATTCCCCTGAATTCACGTCGTGTAGACTTTCTGGGCCTTATCCGTCAGCCTGTGGACCCCACCTCCAAGATTAAATTCGGACGTATTTGATTTGTTTTAGATTAAAAAAATAATTAAATATTATTACTGTTACTTCATTATGCTTCATGTCATTATATTTTTTTTTGTTTGGTATTTGGTAATAATTTAGTCCATCTAAAATTTTTTATAATTATTTAGTCATGAAATTATTATTTTATTAATATATTTTATATGTGATGATCATAAGATTTTATTTATCTCGGAGGGTTTAGATTTTGTTGATAGATAAGTTGAGTTTAATGTGTCAAATTGTATCAGACTAACATGTTCACACTTCACATATCTTTTTTTTTTTTAAAGTCAATAGAAAGGATCGAAAATTTCATCTCACAACTTCTTGATCGAAAATAAATACCTTAATTTTTAAGATAAACTCTGATTGACATGTTCACAGATCCTATAATAGGTTAACAAAGCAATAATTTAGTAATACATAAATTTTTTATTAGCAATTTTATTTTTATTTTTTGTTAAAAGACCTAAATCTAATACACTAAAAATAAAATTAAAAATATCAAAAGAGTACCAAAGATTAAATTAAGAAATACTCAGATAAATTAGGACCTATTTAGTATACTTAAACTTTATAGCTACTAGTCAATTTGAATTTAGTTTAATTGTTGAAGGCATATAACTCTGACGAAGAGGTTGTGTATTCGACCCTATATTATTATTGCACTATAAAAATTATAAGTTTTGTTTTGGTTGATTTTTTAAATCAAATTTGTTTTTTTAACTCTTAAACGTTCAAAATTATTTCATTAGTTCATAAACCATTCTCTATAGGTTGAAGGTTCGATCCACGTATTTACAAATTGTCGTACAAGAAAACATGGCTAGACAATTTTGACATTAATCTGATCATGAGTTTGAATCTCTTATTCTTAGTATTCGAAAAAAAATACGACCAGACAACTTTGAAAATGGAAGCTTTTTTAAATATGGAATTTAAAAATATAACAGAAGAAAAGGTTATTTGATTCTCCAAGAAAAGAAAAGGAAAAAATGCCACTTTTTGGGTAGATTTGGTAGGAAACAAACGGCACCGTTGCACTGGAATTTTATGACATTCAAAAGACAGGTGGAATTCAAATTGTTTGGTCCTTACGGCGCGTGGAAATATCATTACCTATTTTTATTTGGCTGTGGCCATCACATGCATCATCACACTTTTTTATTTTATCATAAAATACAATTTTTTTTTCTTTTGTTTTCTTTCTTGAAGTTTCAACTCGTATTTGATCTTCGAGTTTTAGAAACGTCAAGTTTGGTCGTTGAAATTTAAATTTAGTTGGATCAATTTCATCCTAGTTTGAATCTAGTATTTAATTGATCTGAATTAATCTAGACTTTGCTACTCGGAGTGTGGAAGAAATGAGGGAAATGGGAACGGAGGGAGGAAGAGCGATAAGAGAAAAATATCACGTCTTAGGCAAAAGAGAATAAATATAAAAAAATTTGAAAATTCATTTAAAAAATACACATCAGCAAAGTCTAGTCAAAATGTGATAGTCACACATCATCATCATTTTATTACGTCTACTAATCAATTAGAAATCAAATTCAAATTCCAATAACCCATTCAAATTTCATATATCAAACGTATCAACTCATGGATCAAATAGAGACCAATTGCAAATTTTAATGATCAACGGTATATTTTACCATTTATTTAAGAATTAACTACGCACGTTAACTAAATTCTTTTATATCCAAGTGGCATAATTCGAAGGTTAAGTTAAAAAGGTTCAAATCTCCGTCTTGAATTTGTGATATTATATTCTTTAAGGGAAAAAAAGAAAAAAACTCTTATAACTTATCTTGAATTATCAATGAAGTTGGAAGTTGATTTTTGTTTAGGTTTATAACCAAGTAATTAATTTGGTCCGACTGATGTTCTAATTGTCGAGGCTTAGATTTTATGAAACAAAATTTTGGAGAAATTTCACGAAAATTTCATAAATTAGTAGAAATTGTGTAAGTTTATAAACGAAACTTTGATCATCACTGTAAAAGCATTCACAAAATATAATAATTTCATGATATTAAAACTATATATCAGGTTAAATATGATGGAAAAAAAAAGTTAAATTCATGGACTAAAATCAACATTTAAACCTTATTATTATTGATCCAAATTATCGACTACGATGTGTCAACGTTATAATACGTCAGAAGTTATTGTTCACACCCAACTAAAGGGAAGATACTTCCCGATAGCTTGGTAAAGGATTGTCAAGCCAAGCTATCTCACATCTCAACCAACCTTCTTGAAGGACGATTCGAACTTCAAAAAAATATCGACAATCACAAACTACTTTTTTTTGTTTGTTTGTTTGATTGATCAATTTTTTTTCGATATTTCGGTAAGTCGTTGACATTTTCCTGATATTTTAAAATGTTGATATTTGGGGATAATATATATGTTGGACCCCTTGACACGTCGTCTAATATTTAAAATGTTGTCAGGAGGGAGATAAGACTTAACTTACACGTGCGTGCCTACATTAACAAAGCCGAGGAACCATTGTGATAAATAACACACAATATATATTATTTAAACTGAACCACACGGAAATAAAAAGAAGCAGAAATAGGAAAAACGAAACTTTTTTTTAAATGTTTCTCAAATTTTAAAAACGAGAAACAAGATTAGTTACCAAATATGTCTGTTTCTAAAAAAACATCCTCTTGATTGGAGATATATGTCAATTACCGCTAAGTTATATTCATAGCAGAGAGAATACATAACATTATGGTAATGATTTTAAGATTTAAGTTAGGCTCAAATTCCACTAAATCCGTATATTAAATATAAGTTTCCTCTACAATTTTAAATTACACAAAATTTACTAGTCTTACACAATGTTTTGATTTTCAAAAAGTAAAAGATAAAATATTATAAAAAAAAAGTATTGATAAACAATCCTACATTATAAAAATATAAAAATTATTATCAGACGGCCTAATTTTTAGACAATATAAATATATATATATGTTTTGTCGTCTATGTCGTCAGAATATTATCATATTACTTAACAAATTCAGTTGCTAGAAATTTTAATATTTTATTTGTTTATTTTTAATAATTTTATCATAGTATTGTCATATATCAATGCTTTTTAAAAATATATATATATTTAATTGGCATTTTAATAATATTATCATATAGTCTATTCTATTCCTACTTATATCTTTGTTTAGAAGATATACATTAAATAAATAAAAGGCGGGAGATGTCAGGTAGGTTTCTGGGGCACATATTATATAATAAAAAAATAAATTAAAAAAGTTGAACTTTGACCATTATCTACGAAAATAATAAATTGGTACCTTAGATTAAAAAAAGGATTAAAAAGATACAAGTCTAAAGAAATAAATAAATTAATAAAAAAAAAGTATGATTTCGTTGCGTCCAGGGAGAGTAATTACAGATGTGAAGAACATTGAAATGAAAGGTTATTTTAAAAAGAAATGAAAGAGTTTATAGCTCTTAATCAGAGATATAAGAGATATATATTAATTACTGTTGTTGACAACAATTGTATAATTATATTGTAACAACCCCACGTACGTACACGTAAGTTAGACAAAAATGTTTAATTGAGAGTAATAGTAGAATTGAAAATTTATGGTGGTTTGGTCAAATCTCACCAATTCTACTCAGAAATATCTCTTAAATATTTGATTAAAAACTCGAGGTTTCTTTCTATAGCTTTCTAATAACTGCAACAATTCTTTTTTCACAGGTAAGAACAAACACAACTCATTTTTTTCCATAATTTAAAATTAAACCTGTCACAATACTTTTTTCCATGGTGAAGAGTAACTTTTACAAAATTTATCCAAAAAAATAAATTTATAAATCTAGCTCTCAGAGTGAAACTAGCACCTTTTTACTAGACTAAAAAACTTTATTGTGCATTATATGTAACATATATTTTTATATCCTAAGTACATAACATTTGATAGAAGTTTTATATTGTTTTGAGAGTATTTTTTGAAGTTTTTAGCAAATTAAAAAAAATTAAACATGTGTTTTTGTCACCAATTTTTTCTTGTTTAAAATTTGACGAGGATGTAAACCACATATTTCATTTAACTTGGATTTTATAGAATATAATATAATTTTAATTTTAATAAAAGTAATGAAATAAATAATTTAAAAACTATCTTTAATTGGAATATATTTAAAATTTTAAAATTACTTAAAAATACAATAGGTCAAAATGAGCATTAACTATCCCACCTTTTAATACCGTAAAGATAATTTCCTCCAAACAAAACTAGTAAAATTCAAGCTTTCTCAAATCTCAACCATCTAAATTATGTTATTCAATAATTACAAAAATTACATTGTTTTCTCTCCTAATTATTCATGTTATTATATTAAAAAAATAATAATAACAACATCAGTTTGAAGAATAAGCTTACAGTACAAATAACCTCCTTTCATCAAAACCAGCATAGCTCAGCGGTAATTGACGTTTGAAACAAATGATTCCATACGAGGGCTAAAAAAGCACTTTTTACACTCCCAAAAGCCCATCCAAACTCACTACCTACTCAAAATCAAATTATATTTGACTACTGCCTATCAACCTATAGAGTCTCTAACATTATTTCCAATTCTATATCAGCTTTGGACAAAAATCTACAAAGAAGTTTCAAAAGAATACTTACATGCATCATCATTAGGATTGTGTATGGTTCGGTTTAGACCCGCGAACCGAGCCGATCAGTTCGAGAAATATGTTAATTAAACACATCACTGAAAAACAGAAGAACCATTGTTGCACTGAACTGAAGCTGGGATCCCTTTATAGCAATCCAAATTGAAGTTACTGCCAACTTGAAGAGAAGATACATTTTAACAGCAAATTCAAATGAACTACGTCCAAAAGGCTATCACAAATCTAAATAGACCACAGCCAAAAAGATGATGATTACCTATTGAAGGTCCTAAAAATAATAATGGTAATCAAATATCTACATACATGACCCAACAAAATTCTCAAAATAGTCTGTGAAATCATTAATTGGCCATGAGTTAATTCTCTTCCTATAAGATTATGCCTGTTGACTGGATCCCTTCTACAAGTCAGAGACACAAAACAAGTTAGTGCATGTTATGCAAGCCATAACTTTCACTTGTAGCTATCATTCAAAATATAAACTCATTACCATCCTCCATCTCTTCTTCAAGCTCAAGCTCTTCAGTGGTGACATTCTTTTGTGGGCTAAACCAATTTCGTAAACGCCTTTCGAGTTAAAGAGCTATGATATAAATCGAGCACCCGATCTCCTGTGCTAAAAGCTTATTTTAGGACATTAGTTGAAAGCGGAATCGCAAATATGTCCTTCGCCATTTTCGCTAGGACTTTGTACTTTGAAGAATTCATTCTCCACCAATCTAATATATCAAATCTATGTGATGTTAACTCGATGACGATCTCGAAACCCTCAAGGTAACGTCATGAAAGAATTTCAAAAGCATGAGCATTGTCCCAATCTTCACTGTGGGGAGGGCCCTTTTTCATCTCATTTTCAATAAATTCCAAGCAGAACTCTTCATCAGCCTCTAACATTTCTAAAGCCTTTTGGAATTTTAGAGCTTTGTTCAACATAGTGTATGTGGAATCCCATCTTGTAGGAACATCTAAACAAAGAGTATTTTTGCATGTTATGTTTTCATCCCTTCCCTTGCAAAAATTTTGAAAGTTTCTAATGCTTCATGTGATGATTTTAGATACTCAATAGCATTACGAATCTTCATAGTTGAATCATGAAGTTCCTTCAAAGCATCACATGCCATAAGATTAACAATGTGCGCAAACTCACCATGTAATAGAACCCCATTTGATTTCTTATTTTCTCCTCTAAGTATGTGAGATCTCCATTGTTGTAGCTTGCATTATCTACCGTCACGGTAAATACCATCTCAATCCCCAATTCTAATAGACATTTTTCAACCGTCTTCTCAATGGTATCTCCTTTACAATCAGGGATCAAACAAAAGTTTAGAATTCTCTTATGCAATTTCCAATCATCATCGATGAAGTGTGCAGTAAGAACCATATAATCCAAACTTTGCATTGACATCCAAGTCTCCATTGTTAAACAAACCCTTTGCTCTTTCTCCATCAACATTCTTTCCAACTTTCTCATCTCTTCCAAATAAAGTCGAAAACAATCCCTAAGCACGGTCTTTATCGAAGGTATAATAAGTTTAGGCTGTAACAGAAGGAAAAAATTTCGAAACGCTTCACACTCTGCTATTCGAAAAGGCAATTTGTCCATAATAATCATCCTATAAAGTGCATCCCTACACCTCCTCATGCTAAAGAAATTACCAAGCAAACTACAATTACTTCCTTTTAAGTTTTACCTCAGTTTCCTCCGATTGAATACCATACCTTTCACACTTGAATTGCTCCATATTTGTGGTGTTGTTCTTTTGTTCATTAGATTCATTATCAGAATCCCCACCATCAACTTCAGTCATACTTCGCTTCTTGATTCTTATTGGAGTTGCTGGATTTGGCTCCATGCTTGGCAAGCTAAATCTGTCACATTATAAAAAGAATCATCAATAACATATGGATTATAAGTGGTTAATCCACACTAATTCCTCTGCAAAATTTAAATCAAACTGCTAAATATTTATTCAAAGTTATAAGTTGATCAACAGGGAGAGTTAACCCACTTACAAAAATAGTTTTAACAATAGAAACAAAAGGTTGAATGATAAGTTTGGTCCTAGATTTTTTTGAGTTGTGTATTTAGTTCTACTTTCAAAAGCTTTATAATATCTACACTTTCAATAAAGGTACTTACCGGTCAATAAGTATCTCCTAGTGACTAACATTAAAACATCAACAACTAAGAGAGATGAAGCCGCAAAGGAAAGAGAGAGAATAGATTTTTCCCTTCTTCTTTTTTCTTTCTCTTTTAAATAAATAGTTTTCAATTTTTTTAAATGACCAATAAACGTCTAAATATTATTCTCTAATAAGTCCAAATATGAGATTCAACCCTCGGAGGCCAAGAAAAATGAAAATAAACAAAGCCAACAAAGAAACGAGCGTCATCTTTATTCTTTACAAGAATACCAGCACATGAAAACAAATAAACGAAGCAGAACCGATCGGTTCGGTTCGGTTTAGTCTGGTCGGATCCGTCGGTTCCATAATAGTAGCCATCGAGACATGGGGTTTTTCAGAACCATCACAGGGATTTTTTTGTTTCAGAACGAGATCACATTCACAAGTTCAATGAAACTGAAGATCGCTTTTTCAAATAAAAAAAAAATTACTTACGAGCTGACGAAAGCGCGAGAGAGATAGATTCACGCGGCGGCGCCGGCGAGGAAAGACGGATGTGCAGAGATCCGAGCGGCGAGAGAGAGAGATGCGGCGGCCGGCTTCGAAGTTGGAAGAGGGAAGAAGAAGATTGAGAAGCTGAAGAAATTAAAGATACAAACCCTAACGGGTAACGAGGCACTAAAAAACCGTAAAAGCAAAAATAGTTCTCTAAATCAATACTCGTCGGTTCGGTTCGGTCCAATCGGTTCTAAACGAACCGACGGGAAGATTGAACTCGATTATTTGGTTTGGCTCGTTTCTCACCACGTTTAAAAAGGAATTATAAATATACATTTTTTTTTTCCTTTTGGCTCAACAATTTTGAATGAGATTTGAATTTATGACATTCTACTGTTAATTCTACTGTTAATTGAGCTGTATTTCGATTGATTGGTTGATTATTTTAATAACTTATAAATTAACTTAACTTTAATAAAATGGCATAAACTTGAATGTATCTTGCTATTTACCTACTTAGACCTCTTTTAAGGTTTAAGATTCAATCTATCGCCCTTACATTAAAAACTAATAATGGTAACTAATTTTATGGAATATTCGTTGATTTATGTCATCTAAACATTAACTTAGATACTAATTAATTATTAATCACAGCAATTTAGAAATTTAAAATTTGCCACCATAGGTACCCCACCTCTATTGGGGTTTCCAAATTTTGAAACATGAAGGATGAAATGAAATTTTTGAAAAATTAGAATGCAAATTGAAAAACCCTTAATCTTTAATTATTTCTTGCCCATTTCTCTTCCATTTGTTCTTTTCATTAAATCTCCCATTCAATTTTGTTTTTTTGCCTTTAATTACTTTAAAACTCAACAAAAATCAAGTACACAGAACTTCAGCATACCAAGTCAGATTGTGAGAAGTATCTCCCAGTGTGATCCTTGAGGAACACATCAATTTCAGTAAAGCCAACAAGTCAAATTCATATTCGTAATTTATGATCCATTTGATAACGTTTCTCTTTCTCGTTTTTAATTTTTGAGATACATAAACATTTAGTAAAAGTGGACTATGAATGATCTACAAAAAACTATACACATGAACAAAGGCTCTCTAACATTACTTTGAATTCTATATCACAGCTTTGGACAGAAACCAGAAGTTTAGGAGAAAACTTATAAGATCATTAGGATTGTACACAGTTCGATTCCGACCCGCGAACTGAGCCTATCGGTTTGACAGATATGTCGACCAAACACATCACTGTGAAATGGAAAAACTGGTGTTTCATTGAACCGAATCTGATGGCATTAGGCTCTCTAATTACCGCAATCCTAATTGAAGTAATAGCCAAATTGAAGAGAACAAAAATCTAAAAAGGCAAATCCTAAAAACTATATCCAAAACCTGTGAACAAATCCACATAGACCATAGTCAAAGGATGATTACATGTTTAAGGTGCTTACAAATATACAAAAGGTCCTTGAAATCATCATGGTAACGTAGAACATATCCAAAATATATTGAACCACATGGATAATCAAAGTAAATTAAAAATATCTGCAAACATGACCCAACAAAATTCTCAAAAAAGTCGGTCAAATAATTAAGTGGCCATGAGATTGTCTTCCTCTATTCTTTCTCCTTCAGTCAGACCAAGAAGGAAAAGTGAAAAAAAAGGTTAAAATTGTAGCTTATAACACCAATCATTACGCTTAATAGTAGGAGACACAGAACAAAATGGTGTTACAAGAAACATAATTTTCACTTACTTGGACTTAGAAGTAGGACCATCCTCAAACTCCTCTTCATCCTCTTCATCCTCATCCTCCTCTTCAAGCCCAAGCGCATCATCTGTTTATTATCTTGTGAGCAAAGCCAATCTCGCAAACAAACGACAACCTCGACCAATTTTGGACTTAATTTGCTATGATATGAATCAAGCACCAGATCTCCTGTGCTAAAAGCTGACTTTGAGGCAGTAGTTGAGAGGGGAATTGTAAGTACGTCCTTTGCCATTTTTCCAAGGATTTTATACTTTGAAGATTTCCATTTCCACCAATCTAATATATCAAATGTTTCATCGCCAATTTCACAAGGTTCGGATCAATACTTATCCAGTTCTGATTTCTTATACCAACCATCTTGCGAAAATGGACAAAATAAGCCTTCTGTAAGGGTTTCTTAATCGTCATTCTCAAAACACAAGTTTTCTGGTCACGGCTGACATCATCAAATTTGACAAATTGTCTCCCATGCCCCTCCTTGCTTTTTTTTTCTCTACTTCATCTCTCTTCTCTCTCCTCCACTAATATTTTAGACTTCCCTCCTTATTTCCTCTCTCTACCTCCATCCCCCTCTTTTTCCAGATTTTTTTTCCTCCTCTGTTTTCTTATCATAATTTTTTCTTCTCATTCTCCCTAAAATTTTCTTGGAGTTTCTCTTTTCCATCTTCCCTTTTTCTCTATTTTTGACGATGGATGCATCAAAGCCGACGAAGAGGTCGTTCGCCGAAGAAAGAAGATCAGTGGAAGAGGAATGGGGGAGCCAGGTTGAGCGAGGGAGAGCGATGAATGAAAGATGAGAAAGCAAAATTGGGGGATTTGAAAAGCAAAATTGGGGGATTTGAAATTCAATTATAATTAAAACTATTGAGAGATTTAAGGAGATTGATGAGAGATTTCGGGAAACAATTTGAATTAATATTGAGATTCTGTTTTTCTCAAAATTAATTTGATTTGATAAACATTAATTCAAAATTAATTTTTAGATACCGTAAAAAAACAATCTCATTAAAAATATTATTTTTAGATTCCCTTGATCTCGCTCTCTCGCTCACCCTCGATCTCTCTCTCGCTCACCCTCGCTCTCTCTCTTTATCTCCTCCCCCATTCCTCTTCCACTGAGCTTCTTTCTTCGGCGAATGACTTCCTTCGTTGGCTTTGATGCAACCGTCTTCAACGAAATCACGGGAACCATGGAGGCTGCTGGTTTAAAAAAAAAACTCAAAGATTTAGGGATTTTTTTTTAAAGTAAATTGCTTTTTGTAGTCAGTAAAGAAGAAAGAGAATAATAGTAATTAAAAAAAAATACAGAAATATGGAAGAAGGAAAAGAGAAACTCCAAGAAAAGAAAATTTTGGAGAGAATGAGAAAAAAAACTTTGTTGAAGAGGAAAAGAGAATAATGAAAAACGATAAGAAAAAAAAATCTGGAAGAAGAGGGAGATGGAGGTAGGGAGAGGAAATCAGGAGGGAAGTGTAAAATATTAGTGGAGGGGTTGTCAGCAAATGTGTATAAAACTTGTGTTTTGAAAAGGATGATTAAAAAACTTAAAAATCCTCGTAGAATGCTTATTTTGTCCATTTTCCCAACCATCTTGCTCGATCAAGTATCTAGAAAACATAGAGGCATAATCTTCATCGCCCTTTCTCCCACGTCCTCCACCAATGGTTGATCCATAGATGTACAAGGAGTCTCACTTTCCACATTTGAAGTTTGATATTCGTTATATAAACTTCGTGTCGTATCCTCAATTTTCTTCACAATTTCATTTGACCTTTCCTCTCCATACAAAAATGAGAGGGTGAACAATACAAATCGGAGCTTCCATCGAGGGTCAAGTACAATGGAAACATATGAAAGAAAATTAGTCTTTTCACTATTCTCCCAAAATGTTTCATGCTTCACTTTTATATTCTTTGCAGTGTTAGCCAGGAGAGAATTATCGGATCTGGAGAACTCTTCAATCTTTTTTTTTTGATCAAGCAAATCTCATGAAAATATCTATGTGATGTTACACATGATGATGATCTCGAAACCCTCAAAGTAACACCATGAAAGAATTTCAAAAGCTTTAAGAAAGCGCGAGCGTTGTCCCAATCTTCACTACGGGGAGGGTCCATTTTTATATCATGATCAATAAATATCAAGTGGCAGAAATTCGCATCTTCAGCCTCTACCCTTTCAAAAGCCTTTTGGAATTTTACAGCTCTTTTCCAACATAGTGTATGTGGTATTCCATCTAGTAGGAACATCCAGATAAAGAGGATTCTTGCATGATATATTTTCATCCCTTGCCCAATGTTTGAAAATTTCTAGTAGTGAAGGTGATGATGATTTTACGTACTCAATAGCATTACGGATCTTGGCAATCGAACCATGAAACTCCTTCAAAGCATCACGAACCATAAGATTAACAATGCGTGCACAAGACTTTACATGCATGAAGTCACCATTTATTACAACCCCATTCTGATTTCTTATTTTCTCTACCAATTATGCAAGAGCTCTATCATTATAGCTTGCATTATCTACTGTCACAGTAAATACCTTCTCAATCCCCCACTCCAATAGACATGCTTCAATCAGTTTTCCACCAGTATCTCCTTCAATGGTATCTTCTTCATCATCAATGGTATCTTCTTCATGACCAGTAGTATCTTCTTCATGACTAGTGGTATCTCCTTCAATGTTATCTTCTTCATGATCAGGGATCAAAGAAAACTTTAGAATCCTTTTTTGCAATTTCCAATCATGAGTAATGAAGTGCATAGTAAGAACCATATAGTTCAACTTCTTGATCGATGTCCAAGTTTCCATCGATAAACAAACTCTTTGCTCATTTTCTACTAAAACTCTTTTCAATTTTTTCTTCTCTTCTGAGTAAAGCTGTAAACAATCTCTAACAATGCGTTTACGTGAAGGTATGATAAAATCAGGTTGTATTGAAAGGGAAAATGTTAGAAAGGCTTCGCACTCCACTATTCGAAAAGGATATTTGTGCATAATTATCATCCTGCAAAGAGCATCCCTACACCTTTTCATGCTAAAGAAGTCACCATACAAACTACAATTACTACCTTCTCCCTCTCCATCCTCGGACTAATTATCAAGTAATGACTTTTGTTTCGAGTCAAGTACTCTACTTGGATAGTTTTCACAGTTGAGTTCTATTTGCTTCATATCGGTGGTGTCGTTCTTTTGTTCATCGCATGCATACGCAATTTCATAATTAGATGTTGCAATTAGACAATCAGAATGCTCATTACAATGATCCGGGGGCCCAAAAGTCTTACTTCGCCTGTTGTTCTTTCTTATCGGACTTGATGGATTTGACTCACGTTTCTTTGTGATGTTAGGGTCCTCCTTCCCAGCATTGCAAGGATCCATGCTTGGCAAGATAAATCTGCCCCACAATAAATAGAATTAATAACATATGGATCAATCGGAGTGGTTAACCCACATTCCTTGGCAAAATTTAAGTCATCAACCGCACAGAGCTAGCCTATTTTCAAACAGGAACTTGATCCAAGGTAACTAATTAGGCAAGAACAGATTTAACAGTATAAAAGAAAAGTAAGCAGATGTATAAAACAACCGTCAACCAGAGAAAACATGTATTTCTTCAAAAGACAACAAATAAAAGTACGTAACAATTTAGTTCCAATATCTGAAATTTAGTAGGTAAAAATTTAGTTCCAATAGTTTAAAATTTCTTACAACTTAGTGCCTAATTGTGAAAAATCTTTAAAAAAATAATTGTCCATTTTCATCGATTTAATCTTTGTAATTTATAAACACATTTAATCTCTCATCGATTTATATACCTACGTATGTAAAAAATTTACGATAGGAACTAAATAAACTTTAAACTAAAGGAGTAAATTGTTATGGACTAATTCCTTCACAAAATCTTTTGCATCAAACTTAAGTCATCAACCACACAAAGATAGCCCAGTTGCAAACAGTAACTGGATCCAAGGAAACCGCAAAAATCACTAACAAAGAAAGAAAACATAGTTTTAACAAAAAGAATACCAAAGTAAATAGATCAATAAGACAACCATCCTCCATGGAAACGAGTTAAAAAAGTCCTCATTATGCAGCAAAAATCAGCTAAGAACCACGCTTCAGAAACCAGTAAACTAAACTTCAACAAGAATTGGAAATCCAATACAACATTACTTTCATGAACCCAAATGTGTAAACTGAAAATTAGGCATCACCGCTAGAAGCACCAGCAAAGAAGCAAGAAGACACAAATAGAAGCAGCAGAGAAGGAGGCGTTCTCACCGGATATAGAGAGGAGCGACTTTTCTGGAAGCAGCGACAGCGAAGAGCGTGATTTCACAAAAGGGATTGTGAGGTCGAGGAAGAACAGATTAGAGATCAAATTAGATTTAGGGTTCGGCGTATTGAGTTCTTTTTAAGCAGCGGCAACCCCTCGGGGTGGGGCCGCCGCCGGGGAAGCCATCCCCGCCCCGCCCCGATCCCCGAATTCAAGAAGATTCTTCGTTCAGACTTGAGAGAATGATTTTCCAGTGGGGGAATTTGAATTTCCCGCCTTTTCCAAAGGTAAATATAAATAGTATGTTAAATTCAAAATTCTAGGTAGGGTAAACATTGCAACGATGTAGAGTAGAAGGGAGGATGTCATATCTCATTCTCGTGTTCATGAAAATTTTTAGTTCCATTTTTCTACAAATTTTTCAGATTTGAAAATTAAGATCTGAATCCTTATTTGGGGAATGATGATATTTGTGGAGAAAAGTCAATGTTCTATAATTAATTTTAATTATTTCTATAATTTAAAAAATGTATATAATTTATATTTAGGATTATTATTTAAAAGTATAAATAACTAATTTTGAAAAATATTTAATATTTGATTCACAATTTAGTGAAAATGTTAATAAAATATATTAATTATTTTAAAAATGCAAAAGGGGACATGGTCGATCTGGACATCCATTTCCTATTCTTGGGTAGGGACATGACTCTACAGAAATTTTGTCATTTTTAATGTAGATACATGAAAATACAAGTTTTGAAATATGAAAATAAATTTTTTAAAGAGAACTTTTAGAGATAAAGAAAAAGACTTGAGGAAAAAAATTTAGTGAAAGAAATGTTAAAGAAAAAAGAGGGAGAGAGAGAAAATGATAAAGTTGAGAGTAAAAGATATGTTAAATAAAGAAAAAGAAAATTATAGTGAGAAAAAATTTAGAGATAAAAACAAAATTTGAAATATATATTTTTAGAAAAAATTTGAATATTATAATGAAAGAAAATTGAATGAGAAAATAACAGAAATAGATTAAGAAGAGAAAGAACACCTCTAAAAGACAAAATTTTAGAGAGAAAAAAGTTTGGAAAAATGTTAAAACTTTTAGAGATATAAATGAGAGTGATATATTAGAAGGAAAAAATACCTAAGGATGAAAAATTTAGAGATATAAAAATTTTAAGAAGAGAAATAAGTTGTTTAGAAAGATAAATTTAGGGAGTAAAATAATTCTAGAGTGGATAAATTTGTTAAAGAGAAATATGTTAAAAAAAAAGTATTAAAAAAGAGATTTTGAAAAATAAAAACCAGATTTTAAAAACTACTTTTTAATGAAAAAAATTACATGGAATTTCAATAATCACTTTTGAAAAACCAAAAAAAAAAAGGCAAATTTAATTGGTTATTATTTAATGGACCTTAAGCTTTTCCCAATTAACTTTAACTTAAAAAAAAAAAAACCAAAATTTATCTATTGCTTTTTGTCTGCACCTTATCAATTTTATGCCAAATATGTGCTTTATAATCATGTAAAAACCACGTTTCAGTATCTTTTTGAAAAGACACCTTTCATACCTACCAACAACAAAAGTTGGTCACAATTCAACTTTTCTTAAAAAAGAAAAGTTTTTTTTTTTTTTTTTTCCATCCATCAAGATTTAAATGGAGTCAACAAAAAATGAGTATTAATAGTTGAGCATGTAAATTATTTTCTTCAATTTGCGAATGTTATATGTAATGTAGAATTGGTCAACAATCTATCTCTGTGGTCAGTAACTTAGCATTAAAAATAAAAATTTTATTTATGTGTAGTAAGCAAATGTAGCAATGTCAATACTGACATCTATCTCTGATCAAAAGATCGTGAATTCAAATTCTCACTCAAAGATGATAATATCATGTGATAAAAATAAGAATATATATATATATATCTTATATATTTGTTTTACATTTTATTAATAAATTAGGTTTAAATGTTTGAATTTTTTGGTTGCCACAGTGTAGTAGTTCTTATGACATAATTGTTAACTTTTGTTGGTCTAAAACTTTCGTAAGTTAAAAGGAAAATTAAAGTTCTTTAAAATTTGGGTTAAATTGAGATATAATTTGTTGATATAATTGACGTATCAACATTCTCCTTTGTCTATTTGCAAAGATATTTTCGAAATATCTAAAGAAATATATATATATTTATCACATGTGAGGTGGGAGATTGAACTCAATCTCTTAATTTGAGATATATATAAAATTACTGAGCTATAATCGTTTTGGCATATATTTAATAATTCAATACATCATGTGTATTGATGAAATTTAATTGTATGCCAAATTTTATTTTTTTTTGTTTAAATTAGTAGAAATTAAATATATGGTGAATTTTTATGATTCTCCATTTTTATTATGCTTTTTTTTTTGTAGTAATTGCAAGGTAATTGACATTTTTTACTCCAAATGGTTTTGGTTTTGGACTTTTGACTCATTTTCAAAATAACGGTATATATGATCTCTTTAAAATCATCTCTTCATCTTCTTCAATAGAACATGACGAAATTATGCAATCCGGTTGAAATGATATGAAATTATGATCTCTCTTCAAACAAATAATAAACCAGACAAAATTATGCAATCCCGATATTGGGTTATGCTTTCACATGAAGAAAAATTATGCAATCCGAACTGCATGGGTCCCATTGTGACCCCTCCACATTTTGTAATATAGAATTTAAATTAGTAGAAATTAAATATATGGTAAATTTTGTAATAATTATCAAAGTTAAGGTCCAATAGGATGAAACTGAAAGTTTAAGGTGAAATTTTTTATTTTTTTGAGATAAAGCAAACTTTATTGAAACTTAAACAGTATCGTCTTGGCAAACATACAAATCCTGCAAGGTCACTTCACGAAGCCAATCAGGAAAATCAGGGTTCAGGAGCCTCTTTAACGGGAACTTCTACTTCTTCCCGTGGAGGCAGATCGAGGTCAATGTCCCACCGAGGGAAAGAGTTTGAGCTCGATGCGCCTGAACCCCGAACCATCTTGACCTCGACTAAGTTCGGGAAGCCGCTTACCGTCCTTCCACTCATCCCAAGAATCAAAATCAAGTCCTTTGAATTTAAAGAGAATGCGAAAAACTAAAATAAAAAAGAGATTTCTTTATCATAAAAATGAATAAGAGGTTGAGCAAACTTTTTTTTTTTTTATGTTGAGATAACCATAAAACATAACTCTCAGACAAGAACGAAAAAGAAGCCACTTTATGGGCAGCCATATTCGCAAGACGCCGCACATGCACAAGCTTGAAATCGGGGAAATTCTTCGCCAGATTTCGGATGTCCTTCACCCACAAAATGGAGTTGCTTTAGGGGTCAGGATCTCCGAGAATCAAATGGACCAATTTGAGGGAATTTGTTTCAAAGTGCATAGAATGGAGATCCAACCGAATCGCCATTTGAATATCTTCTAGCAGGACCAAAGCCTCGCGCGGTCAACGGATCGTGGTAAGCTTCTACCATTCGGAAAACAGTAGCAATAATTTGTCCTCTGTCATCTCTGCAAACCACACCAATTCCATTTCTAACAATGGCTTTCTTACATGCAACATTCACATTGATCTTCACCCAATCAGTCGGAGGAGGGGCCCAATGTGAATGAGACTCTCGATCAATACTGGTTTGAATCGAATGGATAGGGGAAGCTCCATAACTGATTTCGTTTCCTTCCTGAAAGTTTATGCTAAAAATTGATTCACACAATAAAATACCATCATTAAAATTCAAGGACCAAGTTAGTAATTCAAATTGCAAACACACCCATAAGTAAACTATAAAGACATTTACTTATTCATTCAAGTTATGTGGAGGATAGATATTTAAAATTTGAGTAAATTTTTTCTTATTATCTTTTTCTATTATGATAAAGTTTTTATGATTATCTTTTTTTTTGTTATGATTATTATGATTTTTTTTTTGTAGTAATTATGCGGTAATTGGCATTTTCACGTTCTAAAAAAAAATTGACATTTTCACCCTAGAAGTTTTTGGTTTTGGACTTTGGACTCATTTTCACAATAATTGCATTTATGATCTTCCCATGTATTTTTAACCCTTTTCGGAAATTGTGTAAAGACTAAAATACCCCAATGTAAAAGAAAAAAAAAATCTACATTCAACCTTTTCAATAGAAGACGACGAAATTATGCAATTAAGTTGAAATTGTATGAAATACATCTCCATTGTAAAGAAAGAAACCAGATATGCGAACTTGATTTTTGGGTTATGTTTTCAAACAAAGAAAAAGTATGCAATCCAAAGAAAACCACATGGGTTTCATTGTAATCCCTCCACATTTTTTTTTGAAAAATTTTATGCCATCCAAATTGAAATAGTGTAATCTTGCGCATAATCTCGACTTGAGATTATGCAATTCCAATTGAAATTGCATAGTCCTGAACATAATCTCGACTTAAGATTATGTAATCCCAGTTAAAATTGCATAATCTTGATTCGAGATTATACAATTTTGGGATGACATAAAATTTTCATGGGACAACATGAATCTCGTCACAAGCCAAACTAAATGCATTTTAACCAGGATTGTCAACCTTTATATTCAACGACGGCTTCCTTGAGGTATTCTAACCGAGATTCGAAAAGTTATAAAAAAATTTAAAAAATTTAAAATATAAAAATTAAATTAAAACTAACTTCAATCAAATTAATAATGTACACAAATTTTTCAGAAGTTAACTTTTAAAGTATAAGGGTATTTTCTAATCATTTTATAACCCACAAGTCAAGAAGGTCAAAAATACTTGAAATTTAAAAAGAAACCAAAACGATCTGAGAGTATTTGGGTAATTTCACGAAGGGCACAAATTTGAAAGGGGCCAAAATGAGGAGGGTCACGAATAAGAATATTTTGAGAATGGGTGAAAAAATAAAAATAAAAATTGAATTACAAAACGGCCACAAATGCCAATTTCCCCAATTCAATTTTGGGATTGAAGGTTTGTCTTTATGCCCATGCCCAAGCCACGGCCCAGGGCTTTCAAAATCTGGAGATTCAACGACGACGATTTCAGTCGAACCACGTAAAAGCTCCTTGTTTGTTGCATTCATGAAGCTTCTGTGCTCACTCATCCTGTTATCGCCTTTTGTCGTCGTCGTTCCCAGTCCATTCCTCCTGGATTTTCTGCAGAAGCAGCTCAAGGGAAGGGCAGAGCAGCTGTTTCAGCGATTTTAGGGTTTTAATCCCATACCTCCCATGCGTAATCGATTCCCTTCCTATTTCCGGATTCTGATTGATCCGGTGCTTCCCCAATGTCAACAGCAACAACCCCTTGTTGCCACTCTCTCTCCTTTCTCTCTGCCCCTCCCAATTCCAGGTCTTCGATTAGGGTTCATTTGAAGCCTCTGCTCCCTCGTTTTCCTCTCAATTCAAGCATCCCTTGCGTCAGCACTCTCTCCCGGCGCCGCAGAAATGTGAGCTCTCTCTCTCTCTCTCTCCACAAGAGAAAGTCTGAAAAGGGTTTTCGTTTTAAACTGGCTGCAGAGTTAGTTAGAAATGATGTTTTATTGTTGGGTGTCTTTCGTTTCTTCTTGATGTTGAAGCTTTTCTGAACTTGTGTCTGTTATATTACTTTAAGTGGCAGTTCTGTTTGAATCTGTTTCTTCTCCATTTCATAGTAACTGTAAAATGGACTTTTCTCATGAAATTGGTCTAGTAGGATTTTAACTGGAGGGTCATTCCTTTTTTCTCTGTTGAATTGTTTTGGTTTGGAGAAATGGGAGATTCTGTGCTTTCGGCGTGAAGAGTCCTCCCCCGAAAATTTCAAGTCCAGGTCTGTGGAAGACAAATTGGCGGAAGACCTGGTGCCGACCCCTGAAATCAATCAACCTAGTGACACAAGAAAAGATTGGGTGTCTAGTTTATATAAGGTAAATGTATATATTTGCTTGCATCATTCGAATGATTATATACCCTTCAATCTTAAAGTGAAGTTATTTCTCCATTCTCCTAAACTGTACTGTACCCGGTTAACTTAAATTCATGAGTGATATTTATGTAGATATAGATATAGAAATGAATGAAACGAAGAATTAAAAACTTGAAGAAAGGAAATTGGATGAGGTAAATGAGACTACCATGCTACTAAATAATAATAATAATGAAGAACCGAGACTCCGAGTGTACTTGTTCTCTGTAAGTTTGCAGATATATAATTAACTACTTTTGCTTTTCATATAATCAATACACCTTTGCAATAAGATGTTATAATTAGCATAATTAATTAAATAACATGGCTGAGAAAACAGGTTGATGTGGATGATGGATATGGATCTTTTGAGTTAATTTATTTTCTTTATTTTCGTTTGGTGACATTTTGTTCTTTCCAGATTTTCTTTAGCCAGCAGCTTGTCTATTTTATTCTCTACAGCATAGTATTCAAAGGTGGTCATGGTGTGGGAGTTGATTGTGACAACTTCAATTGATTGTGTATAGTATTTTGTAGATTTCTTTTAAGTTGCATTTTAATTTCTAAATTACCCTTGGTTGGGTGGGAGGATTCCCAGCTTTCCTTAATCTCGTAAATTGATTTATTGTAGCGGCTTTTTTTGTTGTCTGAAACATATAATTACTTTGGCTAGGCCCTCCTGTAGAGGAAAGTATTCCCTTTTAATTTCTTTTTATAGTTCTTAGGAGAGTTGCTAAACTGAACACTTAGTGATAGGCTATCACTAAGTGAACTGATAGGCGATAACCTATGGCAATGGCTGAGTTGTGGTATTTCCACCCTCCAAGCCATTGGCTATGGCAAATGCCTCTAGCGAAAGGCAGTTGCATTTTGTCATCGTGGAGATAATTCTATGGCGATGCAAATAAGTACTCATGTGGAGAAGCCCTCCTTTCCTATTCGTTCTTTACTTTGCACCTTACAAATTACCAACTAACATCGATATGTTACAACCTATCAGAATATTACAGACCGAAGGAGTAATATATCATTTGTCATTTATTCTGTTAATTTTAAGAAGAAGCATAGTTATAAAAAAACAGCTAAGGGTCGGGGGAAGAGATATCCCCCTCCCAGAAGCTAGTGAAGGATAGCTCTCCAATCTTGAAGTAACAAAGAGAGGCTATAATTACAAAAAAATTTTCTATGCCTATAGCACCACCAAGAAGAGTGTAATTGAATAGTATTACAAAAAGTTTCAAAAGTAGACGACTTATCCTCGAAGATTCTGTTGTTTCTTTCCATCCAAATATTCCATAGAAGAGCTCTAGCTGCACAATTCCACAAAATCTTTGCTTTCCTCTTAAGGTGCCACCCTCGCAGGACTTCATGAAGCCAACCATCAATATTCTTGAGCAAACAATAGGAGAGACCGAAGATTTGGAACAGAAAAGACCACCCGTTCTGCGCAGTTAGATGATATCTTACTACCTATCATTTGTTGGAATAATGTTACCACGGGCCCCCTTGATTAATTCCATATAGAAGTTCAACAGTCCAAAGAAGGTTAAAATTTTTCCTTTGGAGCCTTGCCCATATAAACCTTAATACTCAACAAAAGCTTCAAAGGAAATTAACCAACTAGTCTCTTTCTCCCACAGTGTGCAGTCTCTGCTTAGAAAGGAGGAAAGCCTTGACCACTTGTTTAGTCACTGCCCCTTTGCTTACAGTAGCTGGATGTTTTTATTCAATGATTTTGGCCTAGCTCTTTGTCTTCCTAATAGAATCGATGACTGGCTTATGGAAGTTCTTAAAGGGGGAGCTCCTAAAGAAGAAATCTAAAATTATGTGGGGTTGTGCAGTAAGAGCCCTTCTTTGGTACATTTGGAAGGAGAGAAATCAGAGAGCTCTTTGCAACAAACCAAACCGTTCTCTCATCAATTTTTTATTTTTATTTTTTTGTAATGTTGTACAGCTGAATGCCTCTTTATGGTG
The DNA here is from genome assembly GCF_001995035.1 of Momordica charantia. Next base: position 200,900 of record NW_019104692.1, read on the forward strand.
TATTAACCACATGAATTTTTGTTGTAACTACAGTTTAGCCATGATTCTTCAAGATTGGAAGGCTACTGATCACTAGTTCTTTAGAGAGGGGTTCTCTCTCCCCCTTGCCTGGCTGTTCTTTTTTCTCTTAATACACTTTTGTCTCTTCCATTTTTTTTTTTTGTGCTTAGCAGCTTAAGAAGTTCAATCTTACCAAACTATCATTGTTATGTTGCGACCTATCAGAAAAATAGGGACCAAAGATATTTGAACAAACTTATTTGCGTAGCACTTTTCTTGTGATTATCCCCTTTTGAGTGGCATCAGACGACAAAGGCAAAAATCATCTTTGATTCTTGTGGCTTGATTTCTTCTTCTACGTTTATAGATCCCTTCTTGTTTTTTACCTGAAGGCCTTGAACCAAGAAGACTTTCAGCCAAATTTGTTTTATCAGTCCTTTCTTTGTTTTTCATAGGAGTCACGATAGAGTACAATTTAATAATAGTGGCTGCCTGTTGGAACTGAGGTTGGAGGGTTTTACTGTTTTTTTATTTTTTGGTTGTGAAAGACCCATCCAGCTGTTTTTCTCCTCTAAAAGTTCTACGAGTGAAAAGCTCTGATCCAACATTACACCCATGGGTATCCTCGTCGGGTTTTATTCACTTTATGCTGTACTAAATCCTTGTGCCTTTCATTTAACATTTTCTTAAAACCTTTCTTTCCTTAGCGAATAATTCTAGTTTGTCATTTTTCTATCTATTTATTTTAGTGACTCTTTCCATGTGATCAAGAAACATATTGCCTTTAATAATTTATTTTTATTTCTTTTATCTCAGGCCATTGAATCAATATTTGTTACAAAGCCTTGGGTGGTTCCATGGACAGCAAAAACCATTGTTCAGGTGATGCCCTCGTTTGATATTTGTGATAAGAGGTCTTCTTTTGTAATGTTACGCTCCTCTCGTATAACCCATATGTGATGTACGTTTTTTTTTCTTTGAAGTTATTTCTTCTACATCTATTGCTTGATCGCATCTCAAACCCCCCATCCCACCCCACCCCCAGAGAAAATAAGTTAAATAAAGAGAGAGAAAAATGAGCAGCTGAAAATTTCACCAGTGATAAACTTTAATATGGCTGTTTCTGTTATGTCTTGATACATTATAAGGTATTATGATGATACAATACAACAAGTTTGATGCTCTTATAATAATTGTCAAGTGTACTTGTAGCCAAAGTGAACCCGGTAGGAAGTTAACATTTGGATTAGCAAGTCATGTGAAAGAAAGAAAACAAAATGAATTAAAGAAGTCGAATTTTCTGGTGCTGTAGGTTATGCTTCTCTGGGTTGCTTCATTCTGGGTAATAGGATCATGGATAATTCCAATAATAGCCCATACAGCAGGATACAGAAAGGAATTTATGACGTACAGAGGGCAAGCCTTGTACAGCCTCCTCACAGATGTGGTTGAAGGGCTTACCGGGATGGCGATTCTGCATCGCTGCCTCTCAAGATTCCATCCCCTTCCACCCGGCTGGTTCAAATTCAGCCTCGAAGGGAAGTGGCAATTGGATGTTGGTTTAGGCTGCCTTATGTTTCCACTCGTTAACCGTCTCTCACAGGTGAATCTAAACTTGTTGCCCATTCTTCCCTCAGCCCCAGTCACGGTCTCTAGCGTCGAGCAATCAATTGTCGCAAGGGACCCAGTGGCAATGGCACTCTATGCAGTGGTCGTTTCGATCTGTGCCCCCATTTGGGAGGAGATCGTGTTCCGAGGGTTCCTTCTACCATCGCTGACAAGATACATGCCGGTGTGGTGCTCGATTTTGGTGAGTTCAGTAGCCTTTGCCTTGGCACATTTCAATATGCGGAGGATGCTACCTCTGATACTGCTAGGGGTGGTGATGGGTACTGTGTTTGCAAGGACTAGGAACCTCCTACCATCAATGTTGTTGCATAGCCTTTGGAATGCCTTCGTATTCTTAGATCTCATGAAGTAAATGTTGTTGATTATACTGTAAATTTTGATTTCTATTGAAATTTATTTCATGGCCAAGTTGAAGTTATCATTCTCCTTTGGTTACTGTAAAACAAGGTTCCACCTGAATCTTTCTTGGATTCCCACTTAACAAATCGCCTTGAAGGGTTTTTGTTGGTATAGAATGTGTAAAATTTTGCACACAGTGGCCAAAATAGTCTTTTTTTGAAATGTACCGGCCACAGCACGAAAATTTTTAAAGTCTAGGGACTAAAATGGACAAACATCGAGGACCAAAATGAATTATTTTTAAACTTTAAAACTAATTTTACAACTTTTCAAAATGAAATGTAATGGATTTGTGTTATTGAATATTAAGACTGGTAATCTGAATGGGATTTTGTTTGAAACAAAGCAGATATAATCTCTTTCAGATATTTTTGGTAGGATGAGAAATTCTTCAACATTGGAATGGTTCTGATATTTCTTTTTCTACCTGTGTATTCTTCTCCTAAAAAAATCTGTTAAATAATCAGAAAATTCAAATATGCCTTTGATATTTTCTTCACCATTGTTTAGAACAATGTTCCAGTTCCAATGGTCGACTACACTCATCATGCTAGTCTAGTGGGTAGAGTGAGAGATCTCATTAAGGAGAAGGACAATTAAATTTACTTTTTATATAAAATATTGTTTAAGGCTTCAAATATTTCGGATTTAGTGTTAATTATTTTTTTTACTAAAGATTCTGGGGGAAATTTTTTTTTTTTATAAAAATTTGAAGGTAGCTATTTGGTTGTATCTAAATTACTCAAACAAGTGCCTTGGCCACAAGTTTAGGTAATATCACATCATTCTTTTTAGTTCAATAATTGGGCCGTAGGATCTAACATCGATTTTAAAGATGATAATAAGTATCTTATCTATTAAGTTATGTTTAGATTGACCATACAATTTATTTAGTGGTAAGGATTAAAATAAATATTTAAACAAAGCATTTACTAGTAAAAAATAAATATAAAAATTTAGGGATAAAAAGGAAAGTGGACCTAAAGTTTATTTCCTAGGATATAATAGTTCTATAGAATGCAAATAAATTTGGGGACATGCATATATGGTAAAACAACTGCTTAAAATTTAGCAAAAAAAAAAAAAAAGGTCTAGCCTAAACCCACTCATATGGAAAAGACTAAAATAGCCTTTAAATGGTTTATTAGTCTTTCACTGATAGCTAGACTATGTCATTGATAAACTGCCTCACTAATAGACTATATCATTGACAAACTATATTATTGAGAAATTAGTGATAAATGACTATAGTGATTTAGCTACTATTTACTAATATGATCCATCAATGATAGACATCTATCCGTATTATAGTTTATCATTGATATCATTTATCAATGATAGATGTTTTATAGATTATATAAGTAATATTCTTCATCAGTGGTAAACATATATCAGTGATATGTAATCTATCACTAATAAAATGATAGATGTAAATGACTAGAAAGAGAATAATGATGTAAAAATATCTAAATAGGCATGAGAAATTAAAAAAAAAATTATATTTCCAAAATAATAATTATATTGTTATATTTAAAAATATGACAATGTGAATCATCCTCTATTTTTTACTTTGGTGTTAGCTTTGATTTTGATTTTTTTTTCTGACTTGATGTCATGGTTAAACTCATGGTTCAAAATTTCGTTCAACACATCGACATGTCGATGGTCTCGACATCGACAAAGGAGAGAAAGTCACTTTTTCCTAATGTGTCGACATGTCGAGGAAATGTCGATTTTTTTTTAACATTGAATCCCTCAACAATTGAAAAAATCTGGATCAATGGTAGCCTTCTAGTTTGGAAAGTTTTGAATCCAAACCTTAAAAGAAGGATTTCTTTTCCATCTTTTCAAATTTTTATAAATTCAAAGCTTGTGGGAGCAACAAAAAAAGTCGAAAATAATGGTAAAAGATTATATGTCGGGCGTTTTCTATTTTTCTTTTAAAGAAATAGAGTTAAATTCTTATCTTTTTGGTTCAAAAAAGAAAAAAAACATTAAATTAAATTTAACTATAAAAATCTAAAAAAATCTTAAAGAAATAGTTACAATGGATTTATAGAAAACTTAATTTAAATTAAATTAAACTAAAAGATTCTAACAAAATCTTTAGTTCATTCAAAAGAAAAACAAATTTTAAATTAAATTTAACTAACAAAATCTTAAAACAAACAAATAAACGAAAATCAATTTAATTCATTATTTTTAAACATTTAAATTTTAGAAAAGTTAAATTATTATCTTTAGGTTAAAAAAGAAAAAGAAACAACCAAACGTAACATTAAATTTAACTAAAAAAAATCTAACAAAATCTTACAGAAACAGATAATAGATTTAAAAAAACAAATTTTAAATTAAATTTAACCAACCAAATCTTAGAACAAACCATATAAAAGATAATAATTTAACTAATTATGATTAAACATTTAAATTTTAAACTAAATCTAATTTTTTAAAAATTATTTCATACTTTATAAATCTATATTTTAGATATTTTGTTCAATTATGTAATTAGATTGGATTAGTCAATAAAAAAGATTAGTCAATAAAAAAGTAACATCAAACTTTAATTTCCTGACTCAAATAATTTTTATGTGTATACATGATTTTGTTTCAATATCATCGCGACAACATTCCCACAACTATATTACTTATATATGATGATTAAAAAGTGATTAGCATAGGTTAATTAAGCTGCAATTAAATTCTTATTTACTAATTTAAAAAATTTGCATCAATATCCACTATTTTCGTAATTTTTCAAGAAATATCCACCGACATGTCTGGGACCTTGACATTTCCGTCAACATCGACATTTCGAACCTTAGTTAAACTTGTGCTTTTTCATTTTCTCAAAAAAAAAAAGAAAAAAAAATAACTTGGGCCTTTTTTATTGCTTTGATTTACGAGGCGTTGTTGGTAAAATTTTTTTGTGATTTATTGGTTGAATTTTGTTCAAAATTGACTCAGTGGCCATCTAATCAAAAAGATTTTTTTCTTCAAAAATAACATATGAAATAAGCATTATTGGTAGAAGCAAGTTTCTCCAAAATGTTACTTTTCAGGTTAAATATTATTTTGTCCACATATCTTTTAACTTCGATCTTTTTTTGTCGCCATACTTTCAAAACGTTCATTTTGATTATTATACTTTTATCTTTTATTCATTTTAGTCATTACACTTTCAAAACGTCAATTTTGATCCCTATTTGTAAAATTTTAACACATATGCTATACACAATGGAAACCATTTTACAAATTTATAATTACGTTTTAAGAAATTTAGTTAATGATCTAGTGTCATGCTAAAATTATGATGGAAAGAAATGAAATAAAAGTTAAAATGAATTAACTAAAAGGGTCACTGTTGAAAAGTTACAGATACCACAGTGAATATTTTGAAAGTATAGAGACTAAAATGAATAAAATTTTAAAAGATATAAACTAAAATAGACGTTTTGAAATTACAAAAATCAAAACGAACTAAAGTGGAAAGTACAGGTAACAAAATAATCCGTAAATCTTATTTTTCAACCAAAAGGTGGAGAATCTTAAATGTGAGAATAAGACAAGCCAATAAAAAGAAAGAAGAAAAAAAGGTCTAAAATAAAAAACCAAAGAATGCTGAAAACCCAAGAGACCATAATGTCTGTTGTTGGACAGTACAAATGATTTATGCCTTGATTTTACTTTTCAAAAAACAACAATGTTTGGACTTTTAAAAATTGTTTCTCTTTTGGACAATTCTGTTCTTGATTCTCTCCAATAGTACTAATCTATTGTAAATATAAAGTGAACTGTCTTTTTCTAAGAAATATCTAAAGGAATATTTACTTTCCCCTAAATATATTAATACCGTCTCAGCTATGCACTATGTTCAATTTTGTTTATCACATCACTGCAATTTTGTTTCGGATGAATTAAAACTACAATATTTTTAAATTTTATTTTGAAATAATTAAAACTACAGTATCTCGGATATTGTCTTACTTTGGACATCCTTTAACTTTGCTTTTGATTTCACTAAAAAAATCCGCATATAAATCGAGATAATTGTCATTACTTATATACCATGAATCTCTCTCTTTCCTAATCAATGTCAGACATTAATTTAAAATAAAAGTTATGGAGTTGAGTCGAATAGAACTAGACTCAATCCACTGAATTTGTGGAATCCAATCGGATCTGATTGTAGTTTTGAGATTTTCCATAAGACACGAACCAAGATTCACTAATGTTCGTCAAGCACGCTACGTGGATTGGCCAAGGTCTTTGTCGACTTTTTGTGTACAACATGTGTGGTGAGAGATCGAACTCACAACTTCATAGTTGGAGGCATATGTCAATTACCGTTGAGCTATGATTGTTTTTTGGCTACAAATTTTTAATTTACCATGACTAAATCATTATAAACTAAATATAGTAAAACTAGTCCATTTCCTGCACCCTAGAATGAATTAGATACGTAGTTAGCAACTCCTACTAATTTACAAATATATACATATTACTAAACACACATATTAAACAATCTTTTAAAATTGAGATTCAATTTCTAAATCTTCTTCAAGAAAAACATACCATGAAAATACTACTAAATACAACCTTGTTTTTCACTTAATCCAGGTAATGTCATATTTCTTTCTCAAGACCATCGAATAAACGCACCCTAAAATTTCATATATTCTCCCACACTTCTCAAGTTGTACTATTCATTATTCTCTTGCCCAAAACTCATACCCTAAGAAAAACACAACCATTGTAGAAGGCTGGCTCACAGCCTTCTCCTTCATCTTGTTCTTGTTGTTGTTTTTGGTGTGAATATTTTACAGAAGATCCGCCATGGAAGCTTCTTCTTCTCAAGGTCTTTCCATAGAGAGCTTCTCCTACAGCTGGTTGGTGAACATCAAATCATCCTTCAGAAAAACCTCCCTCGATGAAGCTTCCTTCATCGAGATGGATCCCACAATGCCACCCTCCAAGAGATTCTTTACCTCGGACTTCAACTTTCCCGCCCTCGCCCCGTCCCCGTCCTCTCTCCCTCTCGTCCACGCCGACCACCTCATCTCCGACGGCTATATTGTCACTGTAAGTCGTCTGCTATTGACTTTTTAGAATTTAAAGATTTATATAAAAAGTTACGACGCCTTGTTATGTCAAGTTGCAGGCGTGTGAGGCCACGACGGCAGCCATTTCTAACTCTTTGCCTGTTGTTATACTCGCGGGGGACGCGCCGGGGACGCCCGAGTCGTCGTGCTCGGTGAGAAAGGCGTGGCGGAGATTGTCGAGGCAGATTTTTCAGAAGTATTTGAACTTTCTGAGGCCCCTTTGCAGAAAGATTCAAGGGGAGAAGTTGTTCAATGGAGGATCTCGCCACCCAATTACAAGAGAAGCTTCTTGGTCTAATCAGTGTTGTGATGAGTGGAGAAGATCTTGTGATTCTGAGAGCTCAATTTATGAGGCAGTTCTCCACTGCAAGAGATCCATAGGTGTGTGCCTCTCACTTTTCATTAATATGATTTGATTTGATTTTGAAGCGCTTCAACTTTTGAGTTCAACGTGGGTCAATTGTATTTAAAAAGATAATTAAACTTAATCTATTGTCCAAAATTTTGAATTAGTAATGATTTAAGCGTTGGCCGGTTCTGTGAATTAAGATTAATACTCGTACCTTTTAAGTAAAGAAAGTGTATTGTTAATGATGATAAGTAAAAATCAAATTCGCCTTAACCTAATAATTTAAGCTTCCATAAATTTACTAATTCATTAAAGATTAACTAATATATCTCCATAAATTTGATAATTCATTCAAGATTAACTCATATGTCTTGGGAAACAATAAAATGTTAAATAATGAAATAAAAGGTCCAATTTTGGTCTAATTATCTCAAGGGTAAGAGTGGTAATATAATATTTGAGTCCATTTGTAGTAAAGCTAAGAGTTTAAACAATGAACTAAAAAGCTAAATTAGTAGTAACTCTTATAGTTTAAGCGCTAGAGTCAATGTGATAAAGTCTAATAGTAATTCACAAGTTGATAACTCTTATAGTATCGATTTGAACTCACTCTCGTGAAGGCTAGAAGTGTTAAAAGCTAGTTTGGTTGTAACATACTCTGACCGGAGTTTAAACTTTTAGATGCAGTAGTAATTTTGTCGATATGAATTGATGTAATTTTTGTTCAATAGGAAAATGACGAAGAAGTGAGAGGGAGAAAAAGGAGGAAAAGAAGAGAAGACGATGACGATGGGGGAGAATAAAGGGGGCAGTACAGTTGTTGTTTGTCTGTTTTAATTTTTGTTTGTGTAATATTTTTATATTATGGAATGAAGAATGCAATAGTGAGTGTTTTGTCTTTGTGAGTAAAGAAGAATCTGTTTGGATTGTGAGAGTGGAAAATTGTGGCCTTTGATGGAGGGGGAAAAAGGCATCATATTAAATTTTTGTTGTCTTTATTCTCTTGTGGAACACAAACCACTAGTTGATAAAAGAGAGAAAAATCTCTCCCTTTCTCCTTCTCTCCTTTTGCCACACCTTCAAGTTTCTCTCATAAATATAATCAAACAAACTAGGCTCTATCTCTCACATGCACTACCTATTTTAGGGTTGTAGGTTGTTGTAAGTTCTGTTGCTCCTAGTTTGAGAATAGTTCAACTCGTTGAAGCAGTACCTAATCAAAAAGTGTGAGTTCGAATCCCACTCCCGTACATTTGTACGACATATAGTTCGTAGTTTGAATTCTCACTCTCACATGTTTGTACTAAAAAAAATTAAAGTTCTCTCTCATGCACTATTATTAGGTTTTGTGATATTATAAATTTAGGGTTCCTTTGGTAACATCATGTTTTTTGTTTCTGTTTTCTATTTTATTAAGAAATCTAAACATTTGACAACTATTTATGTTTTTTTGTTTCTCATTTCTTTTAGAAATATTCTCAAAATTGTATAGAAATTTTTGAAAGAAAAACATAAACATATTTCTTATTTCTTCTTCCCTTTTTTAATTTGTTCCAAAACACAAATTAAAAACATTACTTTATCATTCTTGAACCCATAGGTACTAGGACCATGCAATTCTATTTTTCTTTATTAGGAAATAGAAACAAGAAACGACAACCATCTGATTTGATTCGTTCTCAATAGCCATGTGATGATCATTGTTGTCACTAAACGAGCCTTAGTATCTTATGGATTTTAAATTTTCTTTTTTTAGTAATGTAGGTTGATATAACATGTCCACAAATCATTTCAGCAATATCTGCCTTAATACACTAATTCAATCAAAATTTATTTAGTTATTAAGCATGTCACATTAATATAAGAGCTAGGCATAATCGTCAAAAGTTCTATAGATAAATAGATATTAGATATGAGCATTACATCATTAATCAAAGAAACAGACTAATAAATTTGGGCTGGATGTGTTTTAATGTCTAATGTACGTAAAGAGTGTTTTTTCAATTTAATCTCTCTCATTGTTGACAAATATATTAAAAATAACTTACACGGTATGATATTTGGTGAATCGATGAAATTTAGAGAAAAGAAAAAGATTGAAAGAAAACATCTAATTCCTCTAAATTTCTAATAAATAGGTAGAAATTTCAAGTTTCGTTTCTTGATGACTTTTTTCCTCTAAATTTCTGCTAATTCACTAAATATTGTGTCAGTAAGTTTATTATCAGCCAATTTTAATATTCAACAACTATGAGGGACTAAATTGAAAAATTTTAAATAATAAATATTAAATTAAAAAACTCCTAAAAAATTATGGACTAAAGCATATATTTTCCATGAATTCCATGAATTTTTTGTTCTTTTTTTACTTTTTTGGCTTGCTTTTCTCTCTTTATTTTATTTCTTTTTGTTTTGGTCTCGTTCGTTTTAGTTCATTTTGGTATATGTGTTTTCAAAATGCCTATTTATCTCCTATACTTTCAACTTTTATTTATTTTAGTCCGTATAGTTTTGAAACATTCGTTTTGGTTCCTGTACTTAAAAAAAAGTGATCATTTGGTCTATTTATTTTCATTTTTATCTTATTTATTTCTATCATATTTTTAGCATGACACTCTCACTCACTAAATCTTTTGAAATGTAGTTATAAATTGGTATTAAAAGATTTCCATCATGGATAAAATTTATTTTATAATTTTGTAAATAGGAATTAAAATGGTGTAGAACTAAAATAGTGTTTATTTATTATATTATTATTATTTATTGCAAATGTAACACTCAAGCAAGTTCGATGTTGGGAAAAAAGCATTCATACTTTATTGGGTTGATATACGTGGAAAAGGACAATTCCTCTAATAACACATATCAAGGTTTAGACATTTTTGCTTGTCTTGTCATTTCACTTCATACAAACGTTATATCACTATTTCAATTACTTTATTTAAATAGATAATTCCCCCAACAAAAATTACACATAATTTATAAAGATTGTTGCAATCGTCCATCCTTCATTGGTGATTGAATTTTTACCGTTAAATTTTAACAATTTTATGTGTACACCCAATAGATTTGTACATCGAGATAGTGCTATGCTCAGCACACTTCGATGCTTAAATTAGTAAAGAATTCAATTGAGAGTAGCTAAAAATAAAGTTGTAGAAACGTATATCTTGTGCTATAGGTCTCTCCTCTTATTTAGAGAAAAAGCTTCCTCAAATTGATTCTGGTTCACCGCTTCAATTGGGTCTAGTCGGCTCGAATCTAGTCGAGTGCAAGTAGAGTGGTTTGACTTGAGGGCTTGACTCATATTACTTCCTTAGCTTCTCTAGATGTGAGTTTGGTAGAGTAATTTATAACCGCAACAATAATAACTGATATAGTCTTAGGATACATTCTTCTTAGTGGCAACTAATGAAAGTTATAATAAGAGAATTTAATTCTTTCATAAATTTGAATAGATAATTTTTCAAAATTTCAAAACTTGAGGGTGTGATTTCAACCATCGTCAACTTCTATGGTTGTAAAGTGATTTTCATAATTTTTCTCGATAGACATAGAATATAGTTTAAACCCTATCTCAAATTTCGAATTTTCATTTCGCCCTTTTGATGAGAGAAAGAGAAAGGAATGAATAGACATAAAGCACTAGGAAAAATGCATCCATCGTTACAAGTCTAATCCTTGTGGAAAATGACAATATATATCAAAGTTTAGACACTTTCTTTGTCTTGTCTCATGTCACTTTAGGGCTAATTACTAATTTAATTTCAATAATTTAAATATTTTAAAAAAATATTATCCACTCCTAATTTCTATAGTTTTAACCAACTCTGGATGAATGACTAGAAAAAAAGAACGTAAATAAAATAGTTATTACCTCCTCAAAATTAGTCGATGGTTCAATCTTCCATAGCTATACGTATGTTGAATTTTATGAATATTTTTCTTAGATATCTTAAATTTTTTTTTATAAGTACGGTATGTGTTTTCGTCATTGTAATAAATTTTCTTATCATATATTTAACCCAAAACTTAGAGCACTTATTTCAGAATTTGATACCATAAACTACACATATATCTAAAAACAAAAGTTCTCATGATGTCAAACAAAATTTCAGCAAAATGCCATATATAAAAACCTAATGGCAATGATAAAATTAGATTCTTATATGTAAGCTTAGGGGCAAAAAAGTAAAACATTTAAAAAAGGTACAAATATTAAGATGATATGTAGACATGGATAGGTTAATGGATGAAGATAAGATGCTATTAAATATTATTTAGTGTAGATTTAATATTTTTTGGAAATAAAAATTTGTATTTTTACTAACGATGTTATTTTATTGTGTTATTGTGTGTATATATATTTGATTAAAATTTTTGGTCTATGTAGTTTTAGCTTTGGTTTATTTTACTCTCCGTATTTTGAAAATGTTCATTTTGGTTCTTGTTCTTTAAACTTTGGTTCATTTTAGTCCATGTGCTTTGAACATTTTCATTTATGTCCCTTTATTTTTTAAAAGTGATCATTTTAGTCTGTCTTTGAAAAATTTTAATATAAATTTTATACGTAACATAAACTCTTTTAGTATAAACAATGTTTTCATTTTAAGAAGTATATTGATTTTAGTATAGTGTTTAAATTGTGATAGAAAAAAATGAGATTAAAAATAAAATTAAGTGACGAAAATTATCATTTTCTGAAAGTACAGGATCAAAAGGAACATTTTGAAAGTACTTGGACTAAAATGAACCAAAATTTAAAGTAGATAGACTAAAGCGAATATTTGAAAGTATAGGGACTAGAATGAACCAAAGTCGAAAGTACAGGACCAAATTAGTATTTTAACCTATATATTTTTGTGAGGATCCCTAATCTTTTTAAATTTCTAATTTTACCCTTAAATATCTTTAAAATTCTTACTTAAAGGCCTTACATCGAAAAGTATGTCAAAATTTGTTAATTATTATTTTATTAACATGTTTAGATGCATAAACATACCATTTGGAAGAAATAGATTTTTTTGATGAGTATATCAATTTTTTTTAAATAGGTAGATTAAGTTTCATGCGTTAAAAGTAACATCAAATTAGCAGTCCAAATATATTTATATAACAATAATTTAATGTTATATCAACTTTTTATAAATATAATTCTAACAGGTTTTTTATTGAATAATCTAATTGAGAATCTTTTATACAAATTTGAGAATTTTAAAATATTAAGAATCAAATTGAGAATTATATAAAAGTTTAGGCGCCATTTAGTAGAGTATAGTGTATATTTGACCATTTTTTTCTCTCTCATCCCCCCTCTCTACAGCCAAACAACAGTGGGATTTGTTTCTTGAAAAAGAATTGTTTTAATCTCTAAACTTTTTTGGAGTTTTTAGATCTTGGTTTCTAAATATTTCTATATCAACAAAGATTTTAGATCTTGGTTTCTAATTTTAAGTTTGTTATATTTTTGTTCATAAACATTAAAAATCCAAATTTTAAAAAGATGATTACTTTTGTATTTGCTGCTATTTTATGGTTAATTATTTAACAAATAGATTAGACGATTTCAAATATGTACATTAAAAATATGTACATTAATATATTCTATTAATTATGACCCTCTCAAAATATGACAAAATGAAATTACCATTGTACCTCTGTTTTAAAAAAATTCATCCCCTCCCTTCCCATCCTTCGTCTCGGACGTTTCGTGGCACTCCCATCCCAAGTAAAACCCTAAACCCCCATCTCGGAGAACCCATTCTTTCCGAAGAGCATTCTTTTGCACTCATCCATTTTTTCTGAAAATCATTCTTTCGCACTCATCTGTAAGCGTCAGATTCATCTCGGAGGCTACAAGGTTAGTTGCTATCTTTAACAATGTAACGAAAGTTGCTATTCTTTGTTGTATTAGCATGACCGGTGCTATCTGAAGCGGCCTTATAGATTTAGGTTTAGTTTGACGTTGTGATTGTAGCAGAAAAAAAATCCAGAGATTGCTTCAATCTCGGATTCTATCTCGTATTCAATCCCGGACCTCAGTGGTCCGAAATTGAATACTGATTAAATCCAAGATTGAATCTGCCTCTCATCTCTGACTCGAACAGGACCGGGACGTGTCCGGGATCGACCTTCATCCCGGACCGGGACAAGTAAGTAAGGCGGTAACCAGCAACTTACGGGCGTGCCTGAAGAGGGCATTTGCAGAATCTGCGATATTTGTAGTCATCTGTGTGTACCTCAATTGAGTTTGGAAACAACGAGCTCAATGCTCCTTCCCAATATCGTCTAGATATTCCCGTACACCGGGGTATGCACGAAGTTGGGAATCTCAGTGTACACCTGTTCCACATCAGGCTCAAGCTCATCATCATGCTCTTCGTTCCCATATTCTGCTTGAGAATGTCATTCTTCAGACTCTACCAACGGGTCATATGATTCACCACTTTCATCTTCGTTATCATTTCATACTCCTGGCACATCTCAATCACACACCTTGTCATCTCCCAGATTACATGGAACAACATCTGACCCCAATGGTGTTAAACCTTC
>NW_019104692.1:216688-232421 GCF_001995035.1 Momordica charantia
TTCCAAGGAGTATATTTTTTTATAATAATTATTATATATTTTGATAATATTTTTAAAATATGGTACTTCTCATAATATTTTAAAAATTTTCATTCAACATATAACTTCACCCTAAAACACAAAAGAAATAAATAAATAAACTACCTACTCAGTATGCAAAAAATAATAATAAAAAAATAAAAGAGAGAGATAGAGAGATAAATGGATATAGAATCATTCATTGAACAACAAATTTCAGTTAAATAACTATATTTTCCTTATTAACAAGGATAATTGTGTATAATGAACAGAAGATTTTAGCATTATTCATAAAACTATCACTCTTTCACAAACTTTTACAAACTATCGTATATTTCTATCTTCTTTAAAAAAAACACAAATTCACACCAAAAAAACCCTCCCAAAGATTTTACTTTTTTTAGTTAACAATTACATGATTAATGATCAAATCATCGACATTTGAGATGGTATGAAAGTGTTTTATCCAATTGACTATGCTCAGACAGTCGAGTGGATGATCTTATCCCTTGGGAGTGAATAAACTTATAAAAGATTTATGACATAAAGAAAATTAAGAAGCCACGAGACTTTAATCCTTGGCTATTTATAGCTTTCCCACTTAAATTAGAGGCATTTTCAGCCAAATCACTGTAAACATACATCTATAGTATATATAGAAGACAGGATCCGAAGAAATGTCGTTTTTGACCTTCATTTTTTATACTTTTGAATATAAGGTTGGAGGCAAATTGTCCATTTTACATGCAAGTATTGAATTTCTTATAATTATTATCTATAGTATATATAAAAGGTAGGATCTGGAAAAACTTTTTTTGTCGTTTTTGCCCTTCATTTTTTATACTTTTGAATATGAAGTTGGAGGCAAATTGGTCATTTTACATGCAACTATTGAATTTCTTATAATTATTATGAATAAATGTTTTTTTGATATGACCTGTTATGGATGAGAAAATCTCAATTTTCTATCATTCAAATTCATTCAAAAGGGAAGATATCTTGATGGCATATCCTATATTCAAAACGAGAAGATATCCTGATTGCCTCAAGATTCTCTCCAGATTCGAATTCCACAATCCCTAGAGGGATCAGGATTCAACTTCTAGAGAAGTAAGTCAAACCCTAAAGGGGGCTACAAATCTCTACTCTTTGCTATGCTGACAACACCCTATACTTTATACTCAACTACTCTGATTTTGACTTAAGCAACAGAGTCTATGTGGCAAAAGCCACACCGGTCTTTAGTGCTATTCTGTTTTGCAGGTCTCGTTGATCCCTTTTATTATAGAAGATTGGTGCAAATTTGGCGGAATCCTCGGAGACCAAATTCCTACATCAACAATTGGCACCGTCTGTGGGGACGACTAGAGATTGTAGACTTGTTGACATGAGTTTGGGAAGGAGTCCACAACATTCTGATGAAGAATGCCGCCACAGAAGGAAAGTTCATAAGGGTACACCTTCGCCCGAGACAGCCGAATGAGAGACTAATCGACCAGTTCTCAGATCGAAGGATACCGACCGACCAGATAACGGACAGAAGGATACTGGCCGACCAGTTCTCAGATAGAAAGACAAACCGATCGAGGTTCTGGATCAACAGGGTGACAAGATGGCCGCCTTAGAAAAGAAGGTTGAAGGAATGCACCAGAAGATGTCCCTGTTTCTGCAAAAACTCGAGCAACATGAGGTGGAGCAACCAGTGCTTGTTCAGAATCCACGAAAGGGTAAAGCTCTGATGATTGAAGGAGTTGGGGAGACAACTAGCCATGCACGGAGCAAACTAAAGATAGAAGGAAACAACAAACCTCGAACCGATGTCCTCGGCCGGTCAGGTCGGCAAGCAACTGATCAAGGAACTCGAACTGGGACAGACCTAGGAGCAGACCGATAAGCAAAAAGTTAGTCAGTGAAACCAGGAAAGAGAATCCCGAGGTGCTGAAAAAGGCATGCGTACAGGCCCAACAAGTTTAAAATAGAAAGCAGACAAGTCTAACCAATCAATGAAACCCACGGGGAAAAAACCATGTGGCAAAAGCCAAAATATGTTAGAAACTCGAGGGTGTTGATTTAACTTGGGGTAAAAAACCGGTTGAAGCCAAATATGTTAGAAACCCAAGGGTGCCGACTACATTCAGCCATTGGCAAAAGCCAAATGAGTTAGAAACTCGAGAGTAAACCCTGGGGTATAAAACATGGGCAAAAGCGAAAGACGTTAGAAACCCAAAGGAAGTACCACTGGCTCTGTTAAAAGTTAGATCCCAAGGCCAAAATCTAACGGTTAAAACTAACCGTTTAGTAAAGCCCAAGAGACTTCATTGCAGCCAACTACAACAAAAGAGAATGGGGGCTATGATAGTCAGCCCATGAAAAGCGACAACTGACAACGATAAGTGTTCCAACTACAACAAAAGATAATGAGGGCTATGACAACCAGCCCATAAAACGACAATCAACAGCGACCAAAAAGAGGCTATTCCACAAAAATAGTCAACCCATGAACGACAAAATGCTCTCAAAGCAGAACTTTGACAATCTTCAACTTTGAGAGTGAGGGCTATTGTTATGGATGAGAAAATCTCAATTTTCTACCATTCAAACTCTTTATTTAAGGAATTCAAAAGAGAAGATATCTTGATGGCATATCCTATATTCAAAACGAGAAGATATCCTGATTGCCCCAAGATTCTCTCCAGATTCGAATTCCACAATCCCTAGAGGGATCAGGATTCAACTTCTATAAATACGGAAGTAAGTCAAACCCTAAAGGGGGCTACAAATCTCTACTTTTTGCTATGCTGACAACACCCTATACTTTATACTCAACTACTCCGATTCTGACTTAAGCATCAGAGCCTGTGTGGCAAGAGCCACATCAGTCTTTAGTGCTATTCTGTCTTGCACGTCTCGTCGATCCCTTCTATTATAGAAGATTGGTGCGAATTTGGTGGAATCCAATGAGGCCAAATTCCTGCATCAACATGGCCCATTGTGTCCCTTCTATTTTTCGTTGATTTCCTTTGGTACTTTTTGTAACAAGTTAATTTTTTTTAACTCCAAGTAAGATCGTGTTTAATATGCTAATAATAGTTGGTTGTAGTTACAAATGGATGTGTGGAAGTTGAAAGGGTAAATTAATTGCACATAATTACAAATTTAAAAATAGGACATTGTCCTCCCCCAATCCTTTCATCTTCCTCTGTACTTTCCTTTTGTTCTATACTTCCTCTATATAAATATTTGTCCTCTATTTTCTCATACCAACAAAAGAATCAAGAGGTTGTGGATGAAACAAAAGGAAAACTTTTCCAGTTGGTGTGAAAGTATGACGATTATTTTCCTTCTTTGGTAAGGACAACTACAATGTACATATGGGTGATCGATAGAAGATTGATAGTGAAGAGAGATGAACTAAAGAAATTAGTCCCGAATCGCATCAAGGTGGGATCAGTGGCCAAGTTGATGGTAACAGTTAGCTTTCTTGGAATTTATCATTGTTTAAATTGAAACAAATTGTAGACTGCATTGTGTTAAGATGTCAATATAATAGAAAAAATTGTTCTCATGGTTGGATAATGAGGATAATTATGAGTTTTTATTTTTAGAAAATAAAACTTTTGATTTATGTGCTATGTTCGGATTTTTTTTTTTTTTACAAGCTATGCTCGAAATTATTTGTATATAATTATGGAAAAAAATAATTTTTTTTATCCCAATCAACTTTATCAAATTGAACTAGAGTTTTTTTTTTCCTTGTCTCATTATTACCTTTCTTTTTCACTAGTCAATAAACAAATTTAGGAATTTAGCGTTAAAAAATTAACAAACTTAAAATGTAATATAATGATAATAATCAAGAAAAACGAATAGCAAATTAAGAACATTATATCTAGGTAATATAAAATGTGATCAAGAGCTTTTGAGAATAAGAGAAAAAGGCACAAAATAGAATTTTTTCGTCAATTTTATTCTTCTATTTTAAAAATTTTAACTGTTATTACAATTTTGATCCCTAAATACAAATTTCTCTCTAATCTATTGTCTCTATAAATGTGTCTCTCCCATCGAGGTTCCTCCAACTAATACACACCCTCTATATTATTTTGTCAATTATTTTTCTCAAATTAATCTTTTCATTAATTCTTGAATCATCAAAAGAACGGTTAATTATTGAATAAAAATAAAGAGTTAAGATAATACCAAAAGTTCATAAACAGTTATAGGTAAAGTTTTGTCTCTTTGTTTCTATATAATAATTGAAAAAAATTATAGTTGTTTTTAGTTATAATTAATAATAAAATTTTATAAAGCTAGAACATAAAGAATTAAAATACTGTAAAGTTTTATTTCTATAAATTAATTTAAAAAAGTTATGTTTCGAAAAAAAAACATTAAAAAAAGTTATGGCTTATTTATAATTATAATTAATAAGTTGGAGAGTTTGGTAACTCTCTCTCCTGCAATTATAAATAATTATTATTTTTTATTATTTCTCTCAATGTTTTGTGAGCGTCAAAACTTGAGTTTTTCTTTTTGCATTAGTATGGTTTCCTTAGGTCTTACATTACTGTTTTTTTTTTAATTAGATTGTTTGGACCTTCAACTTTTACTTTTTCTTTTAATTATAATGCAACGTGAATAATTGTTATTTTCTATAAAAGATTTATTACCTACCACAAGTAATTAACTAAAAAAAACCTAAAAATGACATACTTTTTTCTTTTTATTTTTTTTTCAACAACTCAAATAAGAAATCAACACAAAGTTTTATTTTTTTCAAAAATTGTTATTTTTAGGAATAAAAAATGGTAAAAATATAGGAATATGTGTTAAATTATTTATTCTTACTTTGTTGTATTTCACTTAGAAAAATTTTAAGTAACAATGTTTTTTAATTTTTTTAGTCACCAAATTTGGGTGATGGGATTTACCAAATTGTATTAAACTTTTTAACTGTTTATTACGAATCATACTCCTGAACTTCAATTTGTCATTTGTTTAAAGAATACCTTTATCATTTCAGTGGCTTCAGGACTACCATTGACCTTTTATAAACGTTTCAAAAATACCATTTCGAACAAAAATCTATTAATATTTGAATGAAAAACTGACGTGACGTAACAAAATTTGGCATGATAGTTAATATGAAAGTTTCTAGACTAAGTTTAGAAAGAGAGAGAATTTAGAATAAACGATCACTTTTGATAGCTTATTCCATATTTTCTATTTTAAATCAAGTTTCATTTTGAAAGACATTTAATGACCAATTACCATGGTTCTTTTTTAACTTAATAATAATCTAGAGTTTCTTGAAGTCTCTCTTGAAATTGCAAATCATAGCGCTGCTACTTTTGTGTAGGAAAAAAAAAAAAAAGAAGAGAAAAAGGTACTTCCTAGACCTACTTCGAAGAAATTAAAACTCCCTTTTCTTTGAAATATAAACGACAACATTATTTTTTAGGCAATGAGCTTACTAATAGAATTCCAATGTATGAGATCTTGTTGCATTGACTAATGAAGCTCTCCCAATTCATAGTATTTCGCAAAATGTTGCCAAACAGCTAGGAGTTGCTCTTTAATTAACACTTCGAACCCAACTTCCTAATCGAGAAGATAAAGATCAACTAACTTCTAAAAAAGTCTAGGCTCATTTTCCCTCCTCATTGTCAAAATTCTGGATGAGGAAACAAGGACAAATTCTGATAGCAATTCACATCAGTTTTACTTACATTTTCTTTTTTTGTCTTCTTCATTGGAAATTTCTGCTTCACAAGAAGTTGTTTGTTTCCATTGCTGTGGGGACTAAAACTTCTACAGCTTCAAACCATTTTGCCAGTCACTGTAGGCGTTAGCAGAGCACATCAGTGATGTTTGCAATTCTTTTGTCATCCAAATGCAAGTTGGAGGTCTCAGTTTCAGTGATAATCTCAGCTCAACATTAATGGATAAGCCTCAGAATTTGAATCAAAACTACAAGACACAGAACCCAACATCAAAGATTTCATTTTCCTATGACATTTTGAGTGGTTAAGGTTTTCACTGTACTAGTGGCAGTGAAGAGAGGAATTTTGAATATATTTTGACTTCATAAAAGTAAAACATTGAGAGATTTATCTTAACCTCTGGTGTCGGATTCATCTCCACCGTCACCGAACGTAGCTGGAAGAGTTATTTCAGCTGAAGTTCTACTGTTGGGAAATTTGTGGATCTGTTGAAAAGTTAAAGAGTTGGTCAAATTTCTTTGCAGAAAGAAGCATCACTAAGCGATAAGGAGCTGAACAGCTAATTGATTGTGACATAGAATAAAGTTTTCTTGTCAAGATAACAAAAAGATTTTATCCACACATTGGCTACTTTGAAATTTCTCACAGAGACATACAAAGGAATTAAGTTTCTCAAACCTTGTTGTGCATATGTCGGATGCAATGTCGAAGTCACAGGCTCGAGGCATCGAATGTCGTTGCAGATGACATTGCTCCTGCTCCCTGAATCTTGGAACATTTTCTAACTTTCATTATCCTTGCCGACAGACAACAAAAGGAATAAAATGGGTAACAAAATGCTACAGTAATAGGAAGTGAAAGTTTGTGTTTCAGAAAATTTCAGAGTTGACACTTGAGATTCAATGTACCAAAAAAGGCACTTCTTCTGAAGACATTCCCAAACACACCCTTAACTTTTTGGTACACTAAATCTCAAATGACAATATAGCAAAATATAAAGATTAGAGTTAGGAATGGGATTTTACCATCTAAAAGCACTTGCCAAATGTAACCTAACAGTTGATGGGATAAGCTACAGTTTTTCTCTAATGTTAGTGTAGATATTGGTGCATCCTGTGTAATAAGTTTCTTCCTGTTGGACATCATTAAAAAAGCCAATAATATCTTAGGCAGTTAGCAACAGCTAAAATTAGCAAAGATCATGACTTTTTCCAGGATATTTCAACAGAGTTTCATTCGTATCTCAAGTTAACTCATATGATTGATATATTCCGAGGATAAAATACGTCTTCACCGTCTCACTGAGCTAGAACAAGAAATTTAGCTCATCGTAGATATTGATACACAGATCTTACTATGTTTCTAACAAGGAACGTTCTTTTACAACTCTCAATGTACACTACTCTATCCAACCCACACATGTTCATTGGAGCCATTCAAACTACAAAATCAAGCTCCTCACATGTCAGGGTGGTAATTTTACATAGATAACGAGCCGAGATCAGCGGAGCTGATCATTTGACAGTTGGAGCTTAAACACTTCCGCCTCCAGAGGTTGGTGGTCTATGAGATGCTTCTAGGTCCTTGTCATCTGAGCTAGAAAACTTCAAGAAGTTCTCAATGTCTCGGGATTCTATTCCATGTCCAAGATGATGAAACCAATTCCTCTGCGGTTTCGGCTTCCTATCACTAATGGCTATAGCAATGTCATTAGGGAAGAGGTCGCGAAGCACGAAGGCGTGGATGATAGTTGTTACAAGGAGAGCTGAAACTATGATTGTAGCAGTTGCAGAAAGTAGAACAGACAGGACTTGTGTTACCACATGTGTAACTTCAGCTGAGTACCTAATGGTTGCAATTGCAGCTCCAGTCATAGGAAAAGTATATGCCCACCAGGCCAGTGAGAACCTATGATTCAAAACAAAATGTTCGTGAGGCAATAAAACTAACTTTAAAGAATGTTAATATTTTTAAATGAAGAAAGATGGTTGTATTGTACTTGAAGCCTCGGAAAAAGTTGACTCGAACAACCTGCAAAAAAGCATGGGTTGGTAACATGTTCAATGAAGCATCGAAATAAAGTGACCAAGAGAATCATGAAGAGAGAGTTGCAACTTTTTTCAGGCCACCATTAATCAAAATGCCTTATAGAGCTTCCTTTGCCATGTTTTTGACAGATCATATTGATTTATTTTGCATCTGTACCCTCTTAAGTTCAAAAGAAAAAAATAACTTCTCTTATTTTAGCTTGATTCTTCATCCATGAAATGGATGATAAAACACAGTATCTTCATGCTTATATGTTCATGACAGACTCGCAAAACAACAATAATAGTAAATAAGGTATTCAGATATCTATAAATGATTAAATTTCCCAACTCATCAGATTAAGCTTTTGGGTTCATTGGTCATTTAATATGTATATAGCAAAGGCAGAAATAAACAGCCATGATAATAAAGAATGAGTTGCATAGAGACTAACCAGTGAGAAATAAAGGAACAGAGCGATAAAGTAAGCAATTCGCGAACCATTGTCGAAGGAACCTTGAATTTTTGCCCATGCCATAGATGCAACACTTGGTGCTGCTATAAAAAGAAAGAATACTGGATGCAGCTCTTTTGGGAGTGTCTCATTGGTTGGTAGTCTCTGGTAGAGAGTTACAAAAAGGACTAAATAGTGAGCCAGCCCAATAGCGAAGAAGAATATGGGCCCTTCTTTTAGTCCCATTGAGGCTCCCAACAGAGCCCCCACAAAGTTCCCCACAATAGAGAGATGGTTTGTAGGATTAGCCACTTTTGACAGTCTCCGTTGGCCTCCCGACATCCATTGCCCATAAATCTTAAGCTCAAGACATAAAAATGGAGCCATGAGAACATACCAAATAGCTGGATGCAGGTCGGTGGCAACTGAAGGTGGTACGCCAATGGCTAAGAACAAGAAGGCTATCCATGGTGCGAAGAAGAAGTTGACACGAATAGGGTGGTAGTACTCGCGACGAACGGCTTCAAAGTATAGAAGAATTTTCAGAAGATAAGTGGAACTGACGACAACTATAAGAGCAATGGAAATGATCCATAAAACGAGATTTATTTTTAGGCTCAAATGAAGAAACTTCGTGGAGACTGAGGTAGCCAGTGTTTTCCACATGATTGCTTGGCTACTGACACCAAGACATATACCAAACGAAGAGATAGGAAATCGGAGTAGAAAAGGCCATGTCCTGTCATCTGGGAGCAGTATTTCTTCTGAAGCCTGTTTAGAAATTAGAAATGGAAAAGAGAAAAACAATTATTTCTTGTCTTTTGACAGCAAAAAAGGGATAGACCATTTGTCAAAGTTAAAAATGGAAAAAGAAACCGAGATTTGTTTATGCTATCCTATGAAAGAGTACTTTCCCAAAGAATAGGAAGTAGATTAAAAGACTGAGTTAGGAATGACTTCTGAGAATAATGGTTTTAGGTGAAGTACTAAATAAGCACTTCTGGAAGAATCAGAGTTTCCTCTAAAATCACTTTAGTTTCCTCTAAAAGCACTTCTCAAAGTGATCAGAGGCCTATACATAATTTTTTAAATCACTCTCAATAGGTAACCAAATACCATGAAATTTTAGAAAGTACTTTTCATTGGCTAAAAAAACCTCTCTATTCCAATTTCCAAAACCATCACTCTAACTCTAACTCTTCTTTTGATGAGAAGGTCAATTTCCCATTGAAACTAGTGATAACGAGATAAATAAGACAACCCAATTCGATTTTTAGCAGGATACTAGAGCACCAAATCTTTATTAGTCATTCTATTGATTAAATATGAAGATATCACAGTATTAGAAGGTTCAGATTAATACAGCATGAGTTAAGAATTTATGATGTTCTTGAGCGTAGGAGGAACAAAGGTAACCTACCTTTAGAGTTTCCAGCTCTGGACCTTCCAAGGCATCGAAGTAACGGTCAACGGGTATGGTGTTCTCAATTTCTGATCCGTCAACTTCAATTCCATCTAGCCCAGTTTCCTGTGGTGGCTTTCCACGAAATAAAGTTAATTGCCTTTCAAGTTTTCCAGACCATGTTTTGAAAGAATCAAATCTTTTGTCCTTCAATCTTGGAATACTAGGGTGATGTGCAACATTCCCGCTCCTCATTGCAGCATCCTCAAATGTAGAGCCCCTTGGAATTGGCTGAGAGTGAAACTTTGCAGCTTTCTGTGATTTCCCCCCAGCAGCAGAACCCATGGTTCCATTGTTTAGAACTGTTTCACCACTGAAGAGAACTCTTTTGGGGGTCTGTAAGTGAACTCCCACAGGGGAAGGTGGCATGCTGATGGAAACAGAACGCTTCCTTTGATGATTAACGAACTGGAGCTCGCCATCACTTTGAACGGCAGGTGATGCATTTCCCTGTTTTTAAGGTACAAAGAAGTCCATTATTAGCCTTAGCACAGGTGTTACGTTATTTTCTTTCTATATTCGAATTTGAAATTCTTTTGAAAGGAGTGCTTTTATTACTTCCTCCAAAAAGCTTTTGAGGTTTCCTTATGTGTTTTAGAATTTCCAAAATCTATGAAATTAGACACCATGAAAAATTTCAAGCCTGACCCGAGTCCCCATGTCTGCTCTTCTCTGCCAGCAACCGAAGAAGTTGGCTCAAGACCGACTCTTTCAAGAGCTCAGACACCCATGTGTTTTAGTTGACTGCAAAAACTTTTCACCATTTCATAAGACACGGGAAACTTCTGATTTTCAGATGATTTTTTAGGGTAGTAGTTTTAACTGAAGACCTCCAAAAAGTTTTTTAAGTGAATTTAGAATTTTTTAAAATCAATCCTGTATCCTCTTTTAAGGGTGTTCTTTAAATAGAGAATTTTGAAGTTTGCCACTAATAAAAGGTGATATTTGCCAAAAATATTTAAAATATCTAGATTCGGTAGGGAATGTATAAGCACCTAAAACACTATTTAAGAATGGTTAAATATTTATAGTATCCAAATATCTTATTATGAAAAAAAATATATATATATATTCTTTATTTGGAACAAATATTAATTAGAAAATTTTATTTTAATTAAAAAAAAGTCTCATTTGGATCAAATCTCAACTTATTATCATGTTGAAATTTTCTTTTAAATAAACAAAAATCCCACCAAAATTTTATAATATCAACTCCATAGGGTTTACATGATTTAATTTACTTTTAAAAATGATTAATTTGATAAAAGATTATGAGAATTTTTGTGCACCTACGGAGAGCCGAAACTCTAAAAAGACATATTACTCGACCCTCAAACCTCAAAATAAATTTATTGTTAACGAAAGTAATTTGATCAAATATCAATTTTTTTAATCTTATTAAATATCATTTAAAATTTTAATAAATATAAAAAAACAAAAAATAAAATGATTATCAATATCCAAGAGTAAAAATATTACCCTATTTTTTATCAGTTCTGGTTTGAAAGAAGATCACTTCTAAATTCAGTGAAAAGATATTCTTTGGCCAAATATTTAAAAATTAAAATGCCACTAATTTAAATACAGAAAAATTTAAATTAAGAAAACCGAATCATAATAAAAATATTTTTGTTTTTAGGATTTCTATCTTCTTAAAAATTTGAAGAGAATAAGGAAGAAAAACAAACTCTAGTAAAAGTGTATCAAAGTACACATGTGACAAGTCAATGCAGAGAAAAACTAGTGAGGAAAAGAAAAGGAGAACAAAAATGTGAACACCAGTGAGACATAGAATAAGAAAAGATAAACATATAAGAGAAAAAAATAGAATTGCAAGTTTACGCACATAAGCCAAAATGTTTTATACAGTAATAATATTAGTGATAATAAGGGAGTTAATAGGCCTATACAGAATAAACAAAACCAATTAGAAAAACATAATAATAGTAGAATTTTAATTGTGCAAATCAATATGTACTAAAAAAAAATTGTGCAAATCAATAGGCATCAGCAGGCTTAACACAGGAAAAAGCCAACGATTAAAAAAAAAACTAATTTAAATATGTATCATTTGATGAAAGAAAAAGAAAAAGAAAAAAAAAAAACTTACTCTGATGCACGAGATCCTACACTGGAAACAACTAAAAAAATATAATGAAATTTGAGATATGGTGAGGAGAGAGATTTTTGTAGAGAAGTTTTCTGTGGTATCAAGGAGAAAAAAATAAATCTAAGAACTCTCCTCTTCCTTTCCCTCCCCTACCTTTTGAATCAAATGGAGGTTTCTTTTTTATAGAGAGGAAAACTTGAAGAAAAAGCCAGAAAAGCACTCCCCCTAAAATTGGCACTAATCGTGAGGAGAAGAGAATTTGGAGGAAGACTAAGAATTGGAGAGAATGAGAAATCGTTGGGAGAGAAGGAGTGAGAGCATGAGAAATCGTTGGGAGAGGAGTGAGAGAATGAGGAAAAGTTACGTATAATTGGGAGAGTATTGGGAGGGTGGGGAGAGAGAATGAGAGAAATGGGGGAAGTGAGAAAGAGTTAGGGAAGAGGAGATATGGAGAAAAGAATGGAGAAATTTAGGGAATATATTTTGTTTTTTTAAATTCAATTTCCATCTTCCCAATTCTCATTTCTAAATTCATAATTTCAAATTTCAAATTTCAAATTTATTATAATCTAACGAAACGCTGCAAACTATTTTGAAAATTGCTTTTAATTGGGTAAGTCCATATTCACCATTGTATAATCTAACTCAACCCAAGTACTCCCAAGTCATCAAATGCAGAATACAACAACAGCATTAACCTAACCATTATGCCAATTCTAGCAGATGAACGCATGATATGGATAAGAACTCACATTGGGCTGTGTACAAGAGGAATGAGAATCGCTTGATTGAAGCTGATTATTTGGAAAGTCACTCTCTTTAATATTGTCAAAGCCAGCCACTTCAATTGATGATATGTATTTGATTAATGATGGAACTTCAGACGACTGCTCGGGTGTATAATCTTGATATTTTCCGTTTTCCATATGAAATACCACCACCTAGTAAGCATAGAAGGTTATGATTTTCGGGGAAAACTGGAAAAGGAAAGGAAAAAAAAGCTTGTAGGAAGATATGAAAGCTATAATATAAACCACGGATTGATAGTAAAGCATAAGCAGAAAATTGAATTATTCAGAGAAAAAAAAAACTCTTTAGCAAATTAAACAGCTAGTTCTCCTCAACCTGGTTAAAAAAAATAATAAAATAAAACAAAAGATTAATCTCGAATAAGACCAGTTCTTAAATGGAAGTAGAAAATTTGAACTTTGGTTTACAAGTTAGTATCACAGTTTCACACATGAACTTAGATATAAGAATGAAAAAGACCCAATTTGATAACCGTTCTAAATGCCTAGACACATTTTTTCAAAATAAATAAATAAATAGTTCTGAAAAATGTGTCTTTGTTTTCAAAATTTCCCTAAGAACTCAAGAGTGTCTCTTATGCAGGTGTTCTTTCAACATCTGTGGAATGAAAAGCCTCTGATCTCAAACGAAAAGATTGATTAAAGATGCCACACTACTTAGACAATACAAACTGTATTTTATTTTACTTCATGACCGTGTTATTCATGATCTAAACTTGATCAATGTTTAATTTTACATCATGATCAATAATGAATATATAAAACAAGACTTGATTTCCTTTGAAAAATATGCAGCGTGTTTCAGAACCATCCTTCTAAGCTGAATGAAAGAAAAAGAACATACCTTCAGAACAACTGTTGCAGCAGGAAAATGTCAGGACAGATAGAGAATAAGAATCTTCCTAGTTTTTGATATGATGAACGTCCAATCAAGCAGGCTTTGTCACTATCTCTTAAAGCAAAAGGGAAATCTTGGATTTCGGCAAGAAACTTTAAGAATAGAATTCTCTGTCCCTCCGGAAATGGCGAGCCTTGAGTATGGAACTCAGAGGCAAAGCATGTTTTGTACGAGAATGAAGAATGGCCAAAGCGGAACAAACGAGAACAACTAACACACGTCTTTCAGAAATAGGTAACATCACATATTTATAGACATGAACAGTCCATGTACTTGCAAAACAACCTCAAATGGGACTATTAAAGATAATTACGGCTGCTTATTTTAGACTGGAATGTCCTTAATCTTTAGGAAAAAACAAAACAGACCAGAGAGACTGTTCCAGCTATAAAGTGGGAATATATGGTTCTTGTCCAAAGTGAACACAAGCTTGAATGTTTTGTCATCATCTTCTTTGTATATATTATTCTGTTTGGCTGCTAGCAATTGGAATATTTGACTCAAGAGAAAGCTACATGAACCATGAGTTGCACACATAATTGCCAATGAACACAAACTAAAATGGGATAAATTTTTAATTATAGAATATTGTACCATGCGTTGTAGATACATAATTCCCAATGAACAAAAATTAAAATGAGACAAATTTTAAAATGAATAATATTGTCATTGGCCAAACAGTTATCTAATGGCAGTCCATGTAATTGAAGGAAGCATTAATTCAAATCCAATATCAAATTAATTAAAGGGTTGAATAGAAATTAGTCCTCTTCTAAAGCAATGAAACTTAAGAAAAAAGACAGTCTAGATCAACAAATTAGAAAAACAACAAAGTACACAAACCATGGAAATAAAATAAACCCACTAGTCAAAAGATTGCCATTAACTCAAATTTAAAAAATGATTTGAAAAAAGGTTGTCCTAATCCAAACAATGACAACAGTTGGTCCGGTTCTATTGGGTTTGAAATTAGAATATCTTGACACATATATTTATTGTGGCCAGCTGTTTCAGAAAATGATTTAAAAAAACAATCCCAATTGAAAACTGGAGAGAAGAGAGGAAGATTATAGAGCAATGCATAAGAAAATGGGTAAACCCCAGAGCAAGTCACCATCCAACGAAGTCAAATGATTAGAAAATCGCAGGAACAAGAGCGTAATATAATGGGAAAATCGATTCTGGGCCGTCAATTAAGGTCCAGATGTAAGAAAATCGCACATCAATTAGACGACAGAATTATGATAAACCCCAATCAGAAGTCAGACCTAACTTTTACAAATACTGGGCGGTGATGGTCCTAATCCAGAGAGACCCACATACAGCTATGAGGTATGATACTTATACGTTGAATGAATTAAAGAAATGAAAAAAGTTTTGAGGGAGAAGAAAACTCAAAAGTCGCTATTGAAGTCTGAGACGACGGCTCCATCTTTTGGTGATTGGAAGCGGAAATGGGGCCATTGGCGCTGGTGCGGTTGCTGGGAATTTTCATAACCATACAAGTTGAATTCAAATGGGTAGCTGAAAGCCATAACTTCTCTGTAAGGTGTACGAATCTGCTCTGCTGGAAGTGGGAAGGACCAGAGCACTAAAATTAAATAATGTTGTTCTTTGGCCCCCTTTCGAAACTTTTTTTGTTTTTCTTTTTTATTCCATTTGAATTATATAGCTGACAGTGACATGAATTACCCATTACCTATCTTGAAATTTAAAAGTTTGATTACAGCCACTCTTATTTCGATCAAATACGAAATGCATCGAAGTTTGTAGCTCTACGGGGTTCAACTAGTATACATTCTACAATACACCAACTATTAGAATTCATGATAGGTATAGGCTCGTTTGAAATTGATTTTGAGAGCTCTTAAAAGTGATTATGAAATAATCTTAATGATTTATATATCTATATATATATATTTGATAACTTGATAATCGATGAATCTATTTTGAATTGTTTTTAAAAACAGAATCATTTTACCACAAGTTTCGAATGTTTGCCGGTAAAGTATTGTATTGGTATTAATTGAGTAACTTATCCACATCTAACTAGGACTGAGTTCCAACAAACACAATTGAGATTCAAACTCATAACAAATTAATTGATTTTGAGAGTGACCTAGGAGCAGATTCCCCCCGACAGGCTCCAATTTTCTTAATTGCAAGCATCTTCGGGGCATAATCTTTTCGCTTCCCCACGAGGCGAGAGTCTTTCATTAAAGGGGGAAAAG
>NW_019104692.1:232806-255306 GCF_001995035.1 Momordica charantia
AGAATTGGGATCTCTCGCATGCAAATATTTCAATTAAAGTGATTAACTATTAATCCCAACTGTTTTTTTAATTTTTTTACCAAAATTATTCCAGTGGGTTATATTACCTATGATATTTCGTCCATTTTTTAAAATATTTACAAATTTAGTTTTTTAGGATTTAAATAAACCTTTTGTTCATAAATTGCCCTCTCAATAGATATCATCTATTACATTTATTATTATATATGAAAATTTATTCATTCACAGTGAGAATTGATGGTCATTTTTGCAAATATTTACATTTAATGGAGATAATATTTTAATAATTAATTAAAAAATGCAGTAATTAATCGTTGCACTTATTCTTGCTTAATCTTCCATTGATTAACATGATAATAGTTTTTTTTTTATACAACATGTAAGGGTGCGAGTTTGAACTCATGACCTCGTAGTCAGAGATAGGTGTCTTAATCACTTGAGCTATGCTCGATTTGATATTAACATGATTATAGTTAAATCTATTTTAAATTATTTTTCTAAACATGTTCACTTTTAAAATGTGTACCAAATTACAACCAGTGATTCTAATCAGGTGCCTCTCACTATTAAATTTTAATATTGAATTTTGTTTTCTAAAATATCAGAGCATGTGGAATCTATCTTTCCTCCCATCACATTCAGTGATAGATCTATGTTTTTTTTTAATTATAAACAAATAGCTATAAATAGACATATATAATTTAGTTCTACATTTTATTCCTAATTTTTCCAGATTTATTTAAAATACAGTTTGATAGAGTATGTCATATTTTATTATACGAAGGTCTCTACCTAAAATGAAAAAACGAGCATAGCTCACAAATAATTGACATATATTTTCAACCAAGAGGTTGTGAGTTTAATCTCCCATTAACAATGGTAATTATAATTACAAGACAAATTTACTTTTTAAACGTGGAGACATTTTGATTGATCGAGGCTTTATTATAAAATAAATATTAGTTGAGAAATAATTGGTCAAGGCATGACAACATAAAAATTAGGTTAGATTAGAATATAGTTTGTTTTTCTTTCTTATCTATTTTTAATTTTAGTCTCTATATTCTAAGAATTTTAATTTTGGTCAACTTTTTACATTTTTATTTAGTTTTTCACATTTAATATTTTAATTTTAATTTTAATCCTTCAATTTCAATTAAACTATTTCTTTAACTTTTCATTAATCATATTCTCAAAATTTTTAGAAGATTTTAAAGCTATTTAAATTTGATGTAACTACAAGTTCCATAATTTATGTATAGTTTTATAATTGAACTAAAGTAGCTTAAAAGAAAGTTTTGGAGTAATTATTTTAAAAGTTAAAAATAAACCAAAATAGAAGTGAGCTTCCCCCCTTATCCCTCACCCTACCCTTTCATTTCCACTTAAGCTTCCCCGGTTTGGAGGATTAATTGATTGGATACCTTGGATAAATTATCTTTTTTTTTTTTTTGTATATAAGAGTTTCTGCTTTTTTTAAGTACTGAGCATTCGAATCCATGATCTTTTGACATAAATGAGTGTTTTAATCAATTGAGTCCTACTTAAATTGTCAATAAATAAAAAACGTAAAAAGTCTAATACTTTCGTCCCTAAAAATTTAGGAAATGTTTCGTAACAGAAAGTGACTGTAGAATATTTTATAATATATATAGAAGCAGACATGACATTAAAAACAAAACAAAAAAACAAAAGTTTGCGTAATATGTTTTATTAGAACCGTGGATTTTATCATAAAGAATAGATGAGAAGTTAATGGTTAAAAAATGAATAAAACTTTTCTTTTTATAATAATATCCATATTAATCTTTTAATAAATCTCTAAATTAATATCATTATATTTATATCAAGTTCTATAGGTTAACTAATAGTAATTACTATATTAATATTTACGCTATGCAAGCTAAAAAGGAATATCCAAAGTTTCTAGACACGCAATATAGGTAATGAGACCTCTGCATAAGAAGTGAGATTGATCTCGCTAACTCAAGTTGCAACTTTCACTATTATAAGTTCTATTTTTCTCCACATCCTCTCGAAAAATCTTATTATAACTTTATTATCATCAAAATATTTTTTGACGAGTGATTTAACTCTCCATTCTTTTTCTTATCATCAATTCTAAACGATATTTAGATGAATTATCTTATATTTAATTTGTTGGGGCTTTGACTATTTTTGTGAATAAAAGTAGTACACATATAAAAGCTATTGTTTATATTTTTAATTTTAACTTAATTATAATTTAATTTTATTATAACGTGAACAAATAATTGATAATTTTATTTGGGATCAGAATCATGTGCATGGATAATAAATATCAAGTTTGAATATTATTTTGTTACTTCTATCAACTTTGGTTTATTTTTAGTCCCTTTAATTTTGTTGATTATGTTCAGATTTATCCACGATGGCTACATGCCGCTTCATGCAGAGCTTATTGCGATCGGAGATGAAGTTTGGCCTGCTCTGAGATTAAATTTCTGTGAGGTGGTAGTGGAATCAGATTGTTTAAGAAGCAATTAATTTGTTGAATGGGAAGGAGGCTCACTGATTTGGAGCTGCTGTGTGGGTTCTGTAAATCCTTGGGTTATGGAGGCATCTTCTAAAACTCACCTCGATGCGGTTAAGGATCTCATATTGATAAACAAGGGACCTTGTTTATAATAGATATGAGTTATTCCTCTCATTGTCAATTAGTTTTGAGATGGAATCACATCAATATTAATATAGTATAAGAGCCCAACAAGCTCAAACGAGCATCTGATCAAGATCGATGAGTCAAAAGAGTCACCAAAAATCAATCCATTTTCTAGCCCAAGTGGCATCTGGTTCTTCTTTTTAATAAAAGTCTTTGTTTCAAGAAAATATTTTCAAAATATTGATTTGGTATCTGTACTTTCAACTTTTGTTCACTTTAATTCTTTTAATTTAAAAAGGTGACCATTTTTGTCTCTTCTTTCTCATTTTTTATCTTGTTAATATCTATCAAAATTTTAGCATGACATTTCACTCACTAAATTTCTTGAAACACAACCGCAAATTTGTATACCAAAATAGTTACTTTTGAAAGTACAAAGACCAAAACAAACATTTTGAAAGTTGATAACGATATTAGTGTGTATTGTTGTTCTCTTTCTTTGGCTTTGTTTCCTTATTTAGTTTAGGTAAATGTGAAATTGTTTTGTATATATGTATCATTTGAATCAATGAAAATCCAAGGAAAAATTATCCCCAATTTATCATGGTATCAGAACACCAGGTATTTTGTGGTTCTCATTTTACCGATGAGTCTCTACGTTTAGGTTGGTGAAAGATTTCGTGGTCTCTTATGCCAGAAAATCAAGTTCTTAGTCTTTCCTACCAAAAAATCGAGTTCCGTGGTCTTTGTTTAGCATAGTGATTTTGCTCCCGATTGCACCACCTGCCAGTCGTTGATTACGCCACCACGTATCAGATTGTCGAAGTTTCTGTAGATCAGTTCGTTGCTGTTTACTTCCGCCCAGCGTTTCTGTCAATCGCTTTGTAGATCTGTCAATCCTCACTGCAAATCTATCTGTTGAGGCCCGTTGCTTCATTCATCGCTTCACCACTCGTTGCCCGTTGCAACATATGTTCGTGGATAGTCTGGTGCCTTGTTCTCTCGCTGCATCGTTCGTGGCAAAAAAATCCACTGCTGCACAACCCGCTCACTGTACTGCTGGCCGCTGCACTACCTGCCGATTGCTACAGCCGGCCACTACACCTGCCGATTGTTGTTTTAAGTCTCGTCGCCTAAGGTTGCTACTACAATCTGTAACTTTGGGTGCTACTAGGGTTTTGTTTGAAGTTCCAATTCAGTTTGCCAGTCCAGTTTAGTTCACTTTGACTTGCCAGTCCGAGTTGGTTCGTTTGGTTTAGCCGGTTCGAATCACCACTGTTTGGTTTGACTTGTTTTGATTCACCCTATTTCAGTTTAGTTTCAGTTTCATCATGACAAATAGAGCAAAATCTTCATTGACAATAGTCGCGTTGAGTACTCCACTCGATCGGTTGCATGGTAATAACGATTGGATTATTGAGACCGACTGTTCTCATCACGTTATCAGTAATCAATATTGTTTTTATTGGATATTCAAGTGTGCGGTATCATCATGTCCTCTAGGTCTTCCAGGCGGACAAATTGTGGTTTGCTACTAAGGCAAACATTGTAAAACCGACAAACTCTCCATAAAGTTATCTTTGTCCCTCAATTAAAGTGCAATTTAATCTCAATTTCACAATTGAGTGATGAACTTCATTGCTTTATTCAATTTAAGTCTAACTTATGCTCTATATAGGACCAATGTTCAAGGGAGGTGATTGGCGCAAGTGAGCGAAGAGATGGACATTATTATGTACAACAACGTCATAGAGTGCAAGTTGTTTGAGTCCCTAATTCGAAGTCCTTGGAACTATGTCACCCTTCCGAGAACGTAGTAAGGTTGCTTCATTTTCTTTCCATCTGTAAAGATCATTTGGATTAGAGATATGAGAAGTATGTCATCGGGCTAAACAGTCTCGCAATAGTTTTCGTTCGAGTGAAAATAAGTTCATTCTGATATTTGAGTTAATTTATTGTGATCTGTGGGGTCCGTGTAATGAAATGTCCTCTTGTGATGCACGTTATTTCTTAACTTTGGTGGATGACTACTCTTGGGCTACGTGGGTTTATCTCTTAATTGTCTATTAGGCTCCAAACAGGTTTCCTTTCCTCTCCAATTGAATCATCAATTGGCACGTGTCACGGGCCCTTCTCTCTCAAATCCGGATTATATTCCTATCGACGCCTAGTTGGATGTCTTTATAATTTATTTGGCCATCACCTATACGAACTTAGCTTACTCGGTTCATATTCTTTCTCAGTTTATTTAGGAACTGAGATAAGACTATTGAGATGCTTCGTTAATGTTGTATGCTATTTAAAGAGATCTTCGGGTCAAGGCATTTTATTACATTCAGTGATTTGTCTTTGACAGGTTGGTGTGATTCGGATTGGGTGACTTATCCCCTTATCAAATGACCACTACTACTTGGTTCGTTTTGTTGGGAAA
Organism: Momordica charantia; assembly: GCF_001995035.1. Next base: position 237,900 of record NW_019104692.1, read on the forward strand.
CTCACCAATTTCGTGGAAGATTAAAAAGCAACATAATGATCGCCCGCTCTTCTGTTGAGGCAGAATATCATACTATGGCTTCTATTACATGTGAACTTAAATAGTTTACGGGTTTACTTCTAAGTTTGGGAGTTCATCATCCAAATGCGATATATCTCTTTTGTACGATACTCATTCTGATTTAGTTTTTCATGAACACACCAAACACATTGAAGTTGATTGTTACTTTATTTGAGATGGTATCAAAGAAAGTCTAATTGCACCATCTTATGTTCCAACATCACCATAATTGGCATATATTTTTACGAAAGCATTGGAAAAGTTGGACATTTATGACTTGCATGCTCCCACCGAGAGTTGATATGATATTATTGTGTATTATTGTTTCCCTTCTTTGGCTTTGTTTCCTTATTTAGTTTAGGCAAATGTGAAACTGTTTCGTATATATGTATCATTGGAATCAATGAAAACCCAAGGGAAAATTATCCTTAATTTATCAAAAGTACATAAATTAAAATGAACAAAAATTTTAAAATGTAGAGACCATGATAGACACTTTGAAAATATATGGACCAAAATGAACTAAAGCTGTCAAGTATATTTAAATGATTAAGGCACAAATGATTAAGACACCTATCTCTGACCATAAAGTTGTGAATTTGAATTCCTACCCCACGTGTTGTCTATAAAATAGAACTAAAACCGAAAGTAAATGAATGAGCTAATAGAGTATTTAAACCTAAATATTATTAAAAGTATTAACCATACGGAGAAAACAAAATGTATAACTTTATCGAATATCTCAAATTTTGTCAATAATTCTAATATGCAATAAAAACTTTTAAAATTATATTTGAGTATAAGATAAAATATATATATATATATATATATATATATATATATATATATCATATGCAACACGCTAAAATAATTTAAAATATCACATAAAATGATGTACACAACTGAACTATATTTATAAATTATATACACACACACATACATCCAATTCCTAAATATATCATAATATATATTGACAGGGAAATAAACAAAATCAATTAAGCATATGTAGATAATAGATAAATAAATGGTTGTTTACCTGCAAATTAATATAATTAATTTTCAATAATTTGTATCAGAACATTCAATAATCGACAGCTTTGACATTTCTAAAAATAATTATTAAAATAAATAGAAAAAAAAATAATCCTATGCACCAACAAGAATCGATATTTATTATTTTTAAAATAGAAGGAAAATTAAGGGCATGAATTGCTTCATCTACACAGTTGCCTTCCAGTCCATGCTAGATGATAGAGGTTGGAAAAAAATGGACAAATTCAATTCTTAAGTTTAAAATCACACACATTTTTTAGGGAATTGTGCACAATTTAAAATCTTTAGAAAATAAAATTTTAAACATTACCACCTTAAATAATTCCATAAAATTACTAAAATATGAAAAAAGAAATCCATCACTAGTACTTCCCAATTTAATGTATTAAAAAAAATAATTTGAATTAATCTCTCCTGAATTACAAATTTTTACTTTAGCTGGTATGATTTTGAATTTTTAATCCCAGCACGTTTTTTTCGGTTGTATGAACAAATGGTAAAATCAAGCATCTGTATAACTATTTTAACTTGGGGGCTGTTTGTGTGCCTTGACCTCGGACCGTGAGTTTTTTTTTTTTTTTCCTTTTTGAGAGAATGGTTGGAGGTATATACCAATTACCGTTGAGCTCTCAGAAAAAAACATCATGAGAAATTCATGAGTCATTTTTACGATATTTAATACTTTTAGTAATTTTCGAAACTTTTTATTTATTTATTTTGCAATTAGACCATTTCTATAGTTTTAATAGGGCCCAAGTACAAGCATTTTTTTCTTTTATTTTCTCTCTCTTTTATTTTATTTTATTCTTTTCTTTTCTTTTAAGTACAAGTACAAGCATTTCGTTACTACTACAATTCTCAATTCTCAATCTTTTTCTTTCCGGACCTTAACTCTTAATAAGCAAATAAGATTATCATTGGTCTAAAATTGCCACGAGGAAATTTAAATGGGAGCATAATTTTTTTAGAAGGTTAAAAATATATAATCTTAAATTAATTAATGATTTTTTTTAGTACTAATTAATGATTATTTGGTGCAACGTGGTCTGAGTCAGGTTGATAGAATACATTTTCAACAATTTTTTTCCACTTGTAAGTCTTTATTTTATCTAGTTGAACTCAACCACTTATATTTTATATAAATCAAAATTATTACTAACTTTAATGACAAATAAATATTAGAACCAAAATCAAAAGTTCAAGAATGAAATTGAAATGATTTGAAGTTCAAGTTTTAAATAGAACACGCGTCAAAAGTTTAAAGATTAATTAAGCTCGTGATTTAAACAATTCTGATTCCTTAAATCAATAATGAGACAAGAAGTGAATATCTCGAGCTCCACCCTACTCGATGCTATATATCATGTCTTGTCTCTATTACTTAAATTATTGATTAAATTATAAACGAAAAAGTTGAAAAATCAAGTAAGGTCTAATTATCCCCACTAGGATGTTGCAACCAATGGTTCAATAAACTTTTGTGAATGCATATTTTTAAAGATGAAAGAATCTCCAAATTGATTCCAAAGATCTTCCTTTAAAGTGGAGTCTGATTTAATTTTAACTCACAATCAATTCCATCCAATCAAATACATTATGTATTATTAAAATTGTTCAAATCATCCATTAACTTATTTATAGTGTGTTTAGGGTAGCTTTTGAGAGTAGTGTTCTTAAATAAAATAATATTTTAGTTAAAAAAATTAATTAAATAATCAATCTGAACATAACTCAACTAGTTAAAACACATATCTTCAATCGGATTTCATACATACGTACTCATGTTAGCACATTATTAGACATTTTTAAAGTTTTTTTTTAGTTAAACCCATATATTCAAAATCACATTCGCTAAACAATCAATGGATTAAAATAGACATTTTAAAAGTTCAATAATTAAAATGGAATAAATTTAAAGGTATAGGAAATAAAATTAACATTTCATAACTTCTTGGATCCGAGAATAATCCTAAAGTTTAGGGGGAAAACAAAAGGAGATTTTAACCTTTAAGTTTAAGTATGTTGCTCGTAATGGGTGTTAAAAGTAAAATTATTGACCACATCGTGCCATGTCAGTCCACCCACGGCCAAATGTATAATTATTTAACCTAATAGAACTTTTAAAATATTGATAATTATTTTAAACTATCGATATATCATATTTTCATCAACATATTTACATGAAGTTAATATTAATATGAGAAATAAATTGACATTTGTATAGTATTGCAAAAAATACATAAAATATTAAAAATATCGAAAAAAATAAATATTAATATAAACATAATACTAATATTAATCATTTTAAACTTATTAAAAAGAACGCATTTGAAGAAATACTCAACATTCCCATCGGGCTGGTATTTAAAATGTTTAGCATGCGAAAACATCATTAGTATGTCTCGTTTGTTGATAAAATGGAAAAAAATTTGATCCTTAAATTTTTAATATTATTTTATTTTAGTCCAGACTTTCAAAAGTTTTATTTTACTTCTTGTAGTTGGCAATAAAAAAAAAATGGTCATTAACTTGTAGTTGGCATTAAAAAAAAATAGTCATTAGTGTTATTTTTATGAACTATTTAATTAATAAATGCCTAACAAAGAGTCCTTTTTTTTCCCAATATGATGAATAGATATTTATATAAATCAAGATTTTAAATATTGATATCTACGAAAATCTCGAGGTCTCAATTTTATATAATATTATAAAAGTAAAAAAATTTGTAAAAAATATTTAAATTAACAAAAATAAACATTTCACCCTACCTAGATACGTATAAAATGATCAATATTAATATTATATTTATATTAGTGATATTTTGTTGATAATTTTCATTTTTTGTCTATTTTTCAGGTCACGAGAATTGTTGATTTATCCTTCATATCGATGTCAAATCGATAGGAGTGTCCATGGAAATGTCAACATGTACCATGATATATAAACAAGTATTAAAATTACAAGTAAAAAATAGGGTGTAAACTAAAAAAAATAATTTTTTTAGCATTTAGAACTTGATTTCTCTTTATAAGCCATGCCATGAGGCTTAGTTATCAAGAAAAGATCAAGACTAAGAGGTAATGTTTTCTAGGGCAAATCAATAGCTTTTTAAAATTTCATAAAATAATAAAAGGAATTGGCCTTACTTAAAAGCTTAAACATTAATGTTGGAATTTGTTATGCAATTTTTTTTTTAAAGAAAGAAAAGAAAAAGAAGCACTATGTTTATGTATATATAAATACACATCATGGCCAAGAAAAGTTGGCAAAGATTCAATAAATAATTAAATATAGTGATTTTTTAATTAATGAATCGAATAAACCTCATTTTGCACATACTAACTACTTCCATAATTAGAAAATTGAGAAGGTGGGGGAGAATTATTAAATACTTTGGTATTAAATAAACCCTATTCACTACCTTAAACTTGTTCATGCCTTTTGCTTTCTTGATTTATTTAATCATCTTACTTTAGTATGAAATAAAAATGAGATTTGTCTTCTTTTGCATGTGATTAATGCATTAATTCTCATCACCAATATGAATATACTCATCAGTTAAGACATCGGACCTCTTTCTCTAAAGATTAGAGGTTCAAATCTCTTATCCCCACATTGATTATAAAAAAAAATACTAAATTTTATCTATAACTCAAAGTTGAGTACAAAAGGGTGGAGGTGGAGATTCAAATCTCACCGCCTTTTAATCAAAGATAGGCGTCGTCTAGTAAAAGTTATTTGAAAAAAAAAATCAATGATTAAATTGAATTAGCTTAAGGTTTTTAGGTCTAATCTACATGGTAGTCTATCCAAACTTTGTACTATACTTCCTTTATATGATTTCATATTTAATATTTTATATATGAATTTTATAAATATAATTAAAGTTGAAATAATATTTTAGTCTCTATATTTTCAGCTTTCATCCATTTTGGTCTATGTATTTCAACGATATTGTTTTATTTTATTTATTGTATTTTTAAAATATTAGTTTTGGCCCCTATACTTTTAAAAAGTTACCATTTTGGTCCACATTTTCAAAATTTTAACACAAATTCTACCCATAACATAAAACTTTTAATATAAAGTCGGGGTTACATTTCAAGAACTATATTAAGTGTAATATCATATTGAAATTATGGTAAAAAATGAGATTAAAAAAATAAAATTAAAGGATAAAAATGGTCACTTTTTAAAAGTATAAAGACAAAAATAAAATAAAGTTGAAAGTATAGAGACCAAAATGAACATATTTTAGAAGTATAGGAATCAAAATGAACGAAAATTGAGAGTACATAGACGAAACTGGTATTTTAACCTATAATTAATTCAAATAACCTTCTTTTTTATCTATACCAGAAAGAAATTATTTTCTAATGAGGGCTCGGTGTGATAACCATTTAATTTTTAATTTTTTAAATTTTATTTAATATTCATTCTTTAATATATATATATATGTATATATATATATGAATTCTTAGTCAAATTATAATATTAGAAAATCTAATAATTACCTATCTTTTTCTTTTGTTTTTATCTTTTTCAAAATTTCTCTGGTTAGTGGTCATTGGTGTTCTTTCTAATTAACCTCTGCACATTTCATGGCTCAAATGGAAATTTCCTCTAACTTCTTTTACTGCAACGCAAAATATGCAATAAATCAAACATGACTCTTTTCCAACGAAAAAGAAATAACAAAAAGTAAAAAATAAAAAAATTATTATCAAACGAATCTTAAACTTTTCAAAGTGTATATAATACTCTTCGCCAACATAAACTTAACTTAGCGGTTAAGACACTTAATTTCTTCCTTCAAAGTCGAAGGTTTGATCTCCCATTTAAAAATATTAATAAATAAAGCAAATAAGATTCTAATTTACATTTAACAAGTTTTTTCAAAATAGTATAGTCTTAAATAAGTAGAATTTGATGTTTCTTTTATTTCAAATCGACATGCAACTACACTAGTGAAGATGTTGTCTTTACTTATATACCGTCTCATTTCTCCAAAACCGACACGGGATAGTATATTGGCATCATAGCATTAAATAAATTAGACTAAATGTTATCAACCATTATTATTTGTAAAAGCATCAAAAGAAAGGAAAAAGGTGGGTTAACTTGGACAAGTTGTTAACCATGTTTTAGTGAAGTCTAATCAACCCATAATGAAGGTGAACACAAGGCAAAGCATTGAAAAGTTTTAATGTATCCACTCTCATGCGTGCAATCATTTGATTTGGAGAGATTTAATTTAATAGTAAAACACAAAAAGTTAATTAGGTAATTAATTCAATTAAGGGAATTATATGTTTAATTAGTGGGTTTAATGGTTGTAAAGTTGCTGTCTTTTGACCTAAATTAAGTTTCTAACTTTTACCCCTTTTTCCCAAAAGAAAAACCAAGTCGGCAACTTCTAAATTTCTAAAGCCTGTCCCACCATGGCCTAACTGGTCTTTTAGACTTTTCTCAGCTCCCTCTATGTTAGAAGGATTCGAGTAGGGCCGATGTTATTTTTTCCTACAAAAACTTGTCTTAAATAGGGTGGAGAATCCTCGTTTAGACTTCTCACAGGGTGGGGTGAAAGACATTTTGTCTCCGTCACCTAAAGAATGAGGGTATGAAAAATATGTTCTCTGCCACATTTGTTTTATATATATATATATATATATATATATTGAATAAAAAATTATATCGAATCAAAAATTTATTCTAAGACTTGATATTTTATGAGACATTATTTGATCACATATTGGCACTTATGTATTGATAATGTATTATGAATTATGAGACATTCTTAAGAAATTTAACGAAAGTTTCTTTGTCAAATGGTGATTCCTCTTAGGAATTTAAACCACATTCAAATGAAATTCACCATAGAGAATTGACTTTTAATTTTGAAACTAAAAAAATATATATAAACGGAGAATAATTCCTCGTAGAGAATCCGATCCCACGAGTTTTCATTCTCTTCTTTTCTTTGGAAAATTACTCAGATACTATTGTTTGCATTTACACATTAGTAATCTCTCCTATCTTAAAAGATAATTGTTCATGATATCCTTGAACACGATAGATGAAAGAAAATTATCTTAAGGAAACAACACTACTACTGAGTTCAGCTTAATCAAGTTGCTATTGATTTCCTTTCTTCTTATCGTGCTCTAACAATTTATATTGCATAGAAATTTTCGCAAGAATCGGAAAATGAGATGGAGCTGAGGCGAGGGTGGGGACGAGAAAGCCTTCCCAATCACTGCCTACCTTAGTAAAACATTCCTTAAAGGAGGGAGAGCTAATTAAGGTTTATTTCCACCCATCAACGACGGTTCGAAATCGGGGTGGGTATAGCCTTTAAAATATGTCTAAGGAGGGACCAAATTAAATGAAATGCAAGTGGGGTGCACAAAAGTTTAAATCTTTGGAGGATAGAAATTGTAAATAATTGAAGTAAAGACTTTGTCAACCAAACTATCAACATGGAATACATAAAAAGAAATTGAATCTCTCTCTCTTGCGTGTAAAGTATAAGAATTTGGTCAAGGTCGTCACAAAAGGGTACATGATCATCCATCTTGTGTTCCTAGCCACTCACACCCAAAGGGAGGATCAAAAAGAAAAGGCAAATATAATTGGAAACACATCAAAAATCATAAAATAATAATAAAATAAAACTTTAATTCTCTCTTGTATATAATACACAATATTGGCTTTTGGGCTATAAATTTCCAACCGATTCTACTAAAGTGATAAGGCCACACGAACTCACACCTACCAAACTTTTTATTTGTGTGTCTTTGATGAAAAATCACAAAAAAAAAAAAAACAACTCTCATATGTGATCCAAAGTGTCATTCCCGTCTCTGCTCTCAAAATCATTCTTCCTTGCAAAATTCCTCGTTGGATTAGTCAAAGAATCGAGNCGGTATTCGGGTTATTCCAACGAGTGCAAACAAAATTTTATAGTGATCCATGATATATAAGTAAGAGTAACTATCTCCATTGGTATATGAGACATTTTGAGTGAAACAACCAAAAGCAAAGGCTATCCAACCAAACCAGACCATGAACTCAAGGAGAGACTCCCTCTACAAATAAGACAATGTATCAACTCTACTTTAGCTTAATTCCTGCAACAATATATATTTATAATTAACCCTTAAATTAACCCTAACATAAAACCCAACGGTTTAAATTACAAAGTACTCTTGGTGGTGATTTGAAATATATCTCTAATACTATTATGATTACTTTGTTGCAATGATCCTTCATATTTATGTAGCTTGAGGATCACGAGTATTGACTTAGATTTTAATTAAGATAATCATTGTAATCAATTTTTTCTCATACTGGGAAAAATTTTTCTAAAAGTAAAACTATACGAGCTTAATTAGACTTTAAAGTGAGCAACGTCGTACTATTACAAAGTGCCTAAATGGGGATTTCATCGGGAATATTCAGTACTTGTCTGAATCTTTTTCGAGATACCCTTCTTTTTCCTTCAACTGGAAAAGGCAATTAGGTCTTTTGAATTCTTTATTCAACCCTAATAAAGTTGAAAAGAAGAATGCTTTGAAAAAAATTGCAAAATATATAAACTTTATTTTTTCTTTCACTTTTGGTTGGCTATCAAAGTAGTTACTTAGCAAATCAGTAAAGGCAGCAAAGAAAAGAAACACCCAACACACAGTGGGTGCATAAATAGGACAGATGCACATATTTGCAATGTTATTGGTGTAGCAAAACTTTGAAAACAGTCACACGTGTGCTCATGTTGTCCCATTTCCATGGGATCAAATCAATCAAAGTGGTGTCTCTTCAAGAGGGTATCTTAGATGTCAAAAGTTGCCTCCAAATCCCAACATTTATATCATTTTAATTCATTTTAACCACCTTGAGATTGCCTCAATTTTCAAGAATTTTAGATCCTTTGGTAGTTTAATTTATTATGTTCACCCCTCCCTTTGGAATGATAGTCTAATCATGTTGTATATATATATATATATAAACAAAAGGTTAGTTTTGGTCTCGGTTTTGTTTTTAATGTTCTAAATTGGTTGAATTAGAAGTTTGGTTTCTAAACTTTGAGGGTTGTATCTATTGAATCGTTATTCAATTTTTAAAAAGTATTTTGTAGATATGTGAAGTTACAATTTAATGATGCGTCTAATAGATTGCACTTTTGTTTTGTATCTAATAAATTCTTGACAGGCACTTATTAGTGCAATTTGATTTCATTCTTGTACTTATGTCTGGTGTTTGTTTTAGTTGGATTTAGGAATTTTGGTGTTACAATTGAACATCTTTTTGGTCTTTTTCAGTAACGTATGGGAGTGAGGATTCAAGTTCACGACACCTTTGATCAGAAATAACTGTCTTTAACTAGCTATGCTCAGGTTGACTAGACATCATTTTGGTAGTTTAATTTAGTGGTTGATGCTTTATTTTTTTAGTACAACATGTTGGGAAGGAGATTCGAACTCACAACCTGCTTTGGCAATTTTGATATTCTTGTAGTTGACTTGAAATAATGTCCTTTTCAATTGAATTTTTAGGACATAGGTGAGTTATTGATTGATTTTATTGACAATTTTTTTAGCTTTATTTTGATTTTTTTTATTTATTGTCACTTACAATTTAAATTCAGACTCAACTCATCAATAAGGATATCACTAACTTCTTTTAAAGAAGGTTCAAATTTGATGTAATATTATAAAATCAAAACTTTAATCAATGTCAAAATGGGTACAAAGTTAAAGAGAGAGAGAAAAAAAAAAGAAAAAAGTGAAGTTAATTATAACATAGGAGAATGAAAGTGGATTGGTGATGGTCATTTTCTGACTATGACCACTTTGAACACAACCCAAAAATTGTGTAATTTTCTTGCCATTTTTTAATATAATCTTTCCCATTAAATCCAAGAAAAGGGAAAAAAAAATAAAAATAACAATTGTCCTTTTAAATCAGCTTTTTATTGTGGGAGTTTTATTATATTTTTATATGACTCATAACAAATACTATAAATGAAAAGTATAGTGGCCATTAGGTGTAACCCAACAAAAAGAGGGGAAAAAAAAGAAAAAAGAAAAAAAAAAAGAGATATTTCATAGTAAGAACCAAAGCATGTGAGGCTGAGTTGGAAAAAGACCTCTCATTCTTAAGGACAAAAAAAAGATGGGTTCTCTGAATCATCAAAAAATGGCTTCTTTGATTAACATTTCTTATGATTTGGATTGTAAATTTTAGAACAAAATTTTATTCTATTCCAATTACTTACTATCGGATACGCTTTTTAGTACAACATGTAATGTAGTGATTCACACGATATATAACGTCTTTCATTTTAGATTAAAATTATTGTAGGGTCTTATTCTTAGTCTCTACCTTAAAGTATCATATAAAAGATATCGTTGTCACTTATAAACTTAAATTTTTTCCACCTGTAACTAACGTGGAACTACATTCATTTTTTTTTCTTTTTTTTTTTTATTTAGCAAAGTTTTTTGGTTCATCTATTGAGTTCAAATTTCTCTCTATCTATTGATATCATTAATGTCTCGTTTAATAATTATTTTGTTTTAATTTATGTTTTTTAAAATTATGTTGGTCTAGTCACAATTTATTTATTAGGCTTTTACCTTTCTTGTCTAGTCACTTTTTTCTGTTGTATTACCAAATTTAAAAAATAAAAATAAAATTTTGAAAACTATTTTTTTTTCAAAATTCAGATTTAGAAAGTAAATGTAAAAAGAAAAGAAATATATGGACGATGAAAGTTTTAATTTTTAAAAATATAAAAAAGAAAACTTGGATGATTTGATTTCATTTCAATGCATTATTGAGTTCTCCAGTAATTAGAATGTGAAAGATGAAGGTTCTCTCAACATTATAATTAGTCCAATTAGAACTTTAAAAGCCCGAATAATATTGATCTTTATTTTGGAAAAAGAAATGGTTTCTAAAATCCATTTTTTTAAATTATACTAAAAGTTTAAAATTATTTCTAAGAAAGTAACTTTCCTTACAAGTCAATGACTAAGATATATCAATAATTTTTCCAACATGCCTGTTTAGGGCGGATTCCAAACTATTCTAAGAATGGGTACGAATCGGAGTATGATCGAGCTATCTGAAGTGAGTTATATGAGGAAACATCTACATAAATTAGGAATAAACACTCTGATGCTCAAATCAATAAGAGTCTGATCTAAACTCTCAAGGTAAGGAATCATATTACATATCTAAGTACGAAATGATGCTCCTATTTATAAGGTGAAAAAGTAGTGGGTCCCACATAACCATTATGTTAAATTGTTTTTAGAATTTGTCATTCGATTACAGAGGGTTATACATCTTACCTCGGCCCATGACCTTCTCAAGACCAACGGTGGCTTTACCGAGCTATTGGATATCACTTTTGGTTGAGCTAAATAGGTCGGCCACTAAGGGCTCGTATGTTAACGTTCTTGTTTCTTCTTTTCGTTTTCTTCCTTTTAACGAAGAAAAGTAGAGTTGCATGTCTCCAACACTTACGAATTCAAGAACGATAAAACTATATTTCTGTTTATGTTTCAGAACAAATTGGAAACATGAACAATAAACAAGAAACTTGTTTTTATTGTTTCCAAAATTTCTATATAATTTTGAGAGTGTTTCAAAAAAAAATAAGAAACAAGAAACATAAATAGTTCTCAAATACTTAGATTTCTTAATAAAATTGGAAACAAGAAACAATAAACGAGAACGTTACCAAATGAACCCTAAGTATTCCAAGATAAAAGATCTGGTGAGTTGATCTTTCCCTTGCACTCCACATGACAGGTCATATTATACCCTCCAACAGTCAATTGAAGGTTTGAATCTCTATCCAATCGGAATATATTATTTTCAAAAAGTAAAAAATTAAATAAAGAGAATGTTGGTAAACTTAAAATAAAAAATGTTATCAAATCAAACTTTAATTTTTAAAAAGAATTATTTAAAACTTTTTTTTTTTGGTTGAATGTTAGCTTGATAAGAAGAGCTCACTCTCTTTTGGAAAAAAAAAGTCTAAAAAGTTGCTAGGTAGCTTTTGTGGCCCTAATTTATATTGGACCCAAAAATGTCCCCACATTGTTATTAAGAATGCAATGGATAGATCCCCACTAACCCATCACAAAAAAGGAAGAATAAAAAAACCCCTAAAGAAGCTAAGCATTTGAAAGTGAAAGATGAATTAGAAAAAGGAAAAAAGAAAGCAAAAAGACAACATGGAATCCTTTTCCCCACCCCAAGAAAAATAAATAAAAACCAAACAAAAAAATAAATAAATAAAACAAATCCCATACTCTCATGTACACATAATATATGTTCCCAAACAAAACTATTCATTATTGCACTTGGGGGTTTCATCACTTGCATCCAAAACTTCAACCAATGTGTCACTCAATCTCATGATATATATATATATATAAATAAGTGATTATAAATTTAAAGTTTAAATACTATTTTGGTCTATATACATTCGACTTTAGTTTATTTTGATCATTGTAATTTTAATTTTTTTGGTTCAGTGTAGTCTTTATAATTTTAAAATGTTTGTTTAGAATCCTATACTACTTTTAAAAAGTGAACATTTTCGTCCCTATTTGTAAAAGTTCGACACAAATTTTATACAAATTTATGGCTAGATAAAAAATAAATAGATCAATGAGCAAAGTGTTATACTCAAATTATGATCAAAAGAAATAAGATGAAAATGAAAATAAATGGACTAAAATAGTTACATGAATAAAATGGACATTTTGAAAGTATAGTGACAAAATGAAATAGTACTTAATTCATTTAAGTTTCATTATCATCCCTAAATTTTTATTTTGCCAACAAATTATTTAATAAATAAATGAAATAATTTTGAATATGTGTATTAATTGTTTCTTAGTACAACAAAGGCGGAGATTGGGGATCAAACCTCTAACTTCAAAGGAAGGAGTAAGGGCCTTTACTACTTAACTATGCTCAATTTAGAGCATGTATTAAAATTAGCCTAGTTGAGATGGGTATTGAATGAAATGACTAAAATAATTTTTCTTTGAAATTTTGAGACAAGTAGAATCACCAAAATAATATTTAAATTAAATTAAAGCAACTTCTTTTAACTGGATAAATCAACCTATTTAGTTTCTCAACTTTCAAATATTTTAATAATGTTTTGAAATTTGAATTATATTTCTATTTCATCACGTTATTAGTGAAATGTCTAGGCGGTGATGAATTGGTATGATATGATAGATGATTCTATAAATTAAAGTTGAAGTAGGTTTAAACTAAAGTGTTAGAGAGACAAGAAAGAGTATAACTTGCTATCCTTTCCTGTCAACTTTAAATCAAATTTGATCTAATTGAAATGTCACGTCAACATTTATTTAATAAGCTTTTATATAAATCAAGTAAAAATATCATTTGTCAACCATAACATAGCTCAAGGTACATGCATTGTTCTTGAAAAAAAAGTAAAAATATCATTTCAATTTTAGAGATATAATTAAAATTCTTTAAAGTTGTGGGATTAATGTAACATTCCATTTAGATTGAGCCTAATTTTTATAGATAGAAATCAGCCAAATGTTTATGTCTCACAAAAAATAATTCTTAAAATCATTTTTCACAATGCAAAAATGAAAATTTTATTTTTAATGTTTGAGCTTCCTTTTCACTTTATTTATTGAAATTTGGGTTTTAATGAAAAGTATGTAATTACCAATAATTATGAGTTTTGCAAGAATAGTTGATTTGTGTCATTGGTTTGTTGAAATGTCTATTTGTAGTCCATTGGAAATCCACATGCACAGAATGAAGTTTGTCAATATCTTTAACAACTTGCTTCATTAAAGAAAAAAAAAGGTTGAACTATTGTATTCATTGGATCCTTAAATAATAGAAAATTTTCTGTTTCATTTTAATTCTTGCCTTCAATTATTTATTTTCTTTCATTTTTGTAAGTTTAGTTGCTCTAAAGTATTTATTTAGTTCATTAAAAAATTGATTATTGCAATGATATATATATATATACCACTAAATAAATAGATCCATACCTATAACATTTGAAAATTAAAATACATAGTTCAATTAGTCAAACATTAATGAGTATTTTTCTTTATAAACAGTAGGCTTGAATATATTTCTCTTTTATTTGTAATATAATACTCTAAAAACAAGAAAATAATTATCTGATATCAATCATGGATTAATTGCACCTCTAAATCAAGTAATCTATAAAATTTTGATTCTACACGATTTCAAAAACGTTTCTTATAAATGAGAAACAAGAAACATGAACCGTTTCCACTTACCAAACGCGTATATTTCTTAAAAAAAAAAAAACAAGAACAAGAAACCGAAACGTTACCAAACAAGCCTTTAATTTTAAATTTTATCAGAAGGATTTCAGGTCGGGAGAGATATTTCTTTATTTATGTTAATTGATTTTTTCCTTTTATTTAATAAATTATTGTACACACAAACCAAGGTCTATTGGCATGGAGGATTTGTTTGTCTCTCTAAACAAGGTCCCATGAATAGTAAAAAAGATTGTATAAAATAAGTTTAATTAATAAAAATATTAGAATGAGACAATTATGCTAAGGCATTCCAATTCAGCAATATGGTTGTCATGTGGGTCATTTATATTTTAAATAATTGGACTACATCTCACTTCCCAGTCCTTCTCAAAATAAAATAAATTTATTTATGTTATAGGTTTAAATCCATCCTAACTTTTATGATTTTTTTTCTAATTTTTAAATAATTTCTTTAATTTTAAACTTTATGTTAAAAAAAAAAAATATCTAGCTATCGCCTTTGCCGTTAAATTATTTTTCATAAACTTTGATGACTTTAAATCTACTTCGTCTCTCTAAACTTAAAAGTTTTGATTATTACATTTTTTTCATTTTGATCCCAATAAGAGTTAATAGTATTAATAATGTTACTTAAATATTGACATGACACGACGATAATAATTTGACATGATACAAAAGAATGAGCTAATTAATGAGATAAAATAAGGAGTCAATCCGAACATGGCTGCTAAATAGATTTTAGACATCAATGATCTTTTTTGAGGTTGAAGATTCAATCTCTCGCCTCACATTTATCATATTAAAAGAAAATATCAGGGACAATAAATGTTGGCTAAAATTATATTTTGTTCATTCACTTCCTTAATTCTTTTTTTTTTTCTGTTTTTGATTTGTCACTTTTTTTAATTCAACATGTTAGGATAAGAATTCAAATTCTCGATAATATATGTCGTTGGATTTGTAAGGGTAATGCAAACAAAGTCTCATATTGGCTATGGAATGAGGTGATCATGAAGGATGATTATTTTCTGAGACGACCTTTTGGGTTAAACCAAAAGCAAAATCGTGAGTGTTATGCTCAAAGCAGACAATATTATATGATTATAGAGATACAAAGAGTACTTGAGGCACCCTTGTCTTTAGCAAGTAGTATCAGAGCCATGGTCTAAACCTAGCTGTGTCGGTGAATCCTCAGATGCCGAACAAAGAAGTGATGAGTCTCAAAAGATGTAGTCTCATGGTGTAATCCATAGTCGTACTCTATCAAGTTGTGTTGCATTCCTTGAGTCCTAGATAAGAGCAAACTCTCGTTCTGGTCTCCGAGAGTAGACGGATAAGAATAAGGTGATCATGGGTATATAGCGGACAATATCATACTATTATAGAGATACAAGAGGTATCGTTGTTCTTAGCATTAACTAATTAAGCTATGTTTAGGTTCTCTTTTATCAACCCTACTTTGTTCGATTCTAATTTTTTTCAGATCAAGAATTACAACAAATAATTTAAAAATCATGGACTAAAACAAAATAAATTTCAAATTGAACCAAAATCTAGATTTTTTTTTTTTTTTTGAGCCGCCTCCCTCCAAAGAGCCTCATTTTAATGTAGAAATATAAAAAATAAAAATAATGAAAAGAAGAGACCAAAAAATTGGGACAAAACCTCTTTATGAGCAGTCCCATGTGCTGTGTTCCCATGCCACCGAAAGTGTATAATATAATAATGTCAGTCTTTTTGGTATTTATTTAAAACACAATTTTCTATATATAATTTTCAATCATTGTTGAATTCTGTTTTCAATCATTATTGAATTGAATTCAATCATCACCACAATATGTATTTTTAATAATAAATAATTAACACATCAATTTATTTCACTTACAAATTAGGGACTTTTTTTTTTTAATAAAATTAATAACTAAAATATTACCAACTCCAAATTCATTTTAAAAATAATGCGTATTTTATTCTTCCGCCCATTTAAAGAGACAACAGGTCGTCTCTACACGGATAGTATCTTTTTTACACTTTTTTTTTTCTAATTATGCAGACTAATTTGAGAGATTTACATGGTAGAGATTTGTGATTTGGGAAAGATTTGAATCCTAAAACCCTATATTTTTCCACTCATTGAAATTTTCATTTTTCTTTCTTAATTTCAACTCTCAAAATCAATAGAGAAGATGGATTAAAGGAAGAGATCTAAAGAGAAAAGAAAGCCAATTTGAGGGTTCAATTTTAAAAAAGAAAAGAAAACCAACTACAATTTGGCCTTATTGGTTTTAGTCTCCCTCGAGTCTTCATCCTCTTGATTTCCATCGAGGAAAGCATGATGATGTGGCTACTAGAGATGTTCATTTTTTTCATATGGATCGGGGACCTGTCAAAATGGGGTGAGGAATCCCCACTTAAATTCTCCGCAAGGATATGTATATGGGGAAAAATCTTCCCCGCCACACCTAAATGGGGATGAGGATGGGAATACGTTCTTCGTCTTTTCCCCGCTGCCCGTCCCGCATCATTTTTTAATATTTATATATATATGCACACTAAAATAATTATATTATTCGTACTAAAAAATCAAGTATTATTCTGTACCCACCCGTCTCATATGTATATTTGAGAGAATTAAACTTTATAAAATAAACAATTAAATAAAAATTTCTTTAAGAAAAAAATATTTATTGAAAAATAATTTAAAACATAAAAAAAGAAATTGAGAAAAATTCTCCGTGGAAACCTGATCCCATGAATTCTCCACAGGGAATCCCTACCTCGATCCCTACGAAATTTTGTGAAGGATTTCTTAGGAATGGAGAATTAGGGGATGGGGACGGGAAGCCTTCCCTATCCCCATTCCGTCCCATAAACATCCCTAGCAGCTAGCTTTTCGGACAGGATTGAAGGGAAAAATGAAGTGAGCAATGAAAATGAAAATGAGAAAGGAGAGG
>NW_019104692.1:255396-290006 GCF_001995035.1 Momordica charantia
AAATTAAAGTTAGCTTTGAAAATATATCCATAATATGTAATAATACTTCTAAGGTTAAATGATAATTTTTTGCTTATGTATTTTTCGATGTTTCAAATTCAATTCCTTTTTCATGCAAAATAAAATAAAATCCCTATTAACATTATCAATTTTCATTATTGTTAATATTGTGAATGAATGTTTTGAAAAATGATTGAACACATCCATATCACATTAATCCATATTAGTATTAAGTCAATATTTTTTTTATAATCGTATTTAATATCACTTTGTGGATAGAGCAATAAGACTAATCAATAAGATCTAGAGACCATATTAATGTTTCGTTAGTTCATAAGTTCATATCAACATCACGATACTTTTTACCCACCTAAATATAACTAGTTAAGTCATGTACCGTCGACTAAAACGTCGTATGTTCGAACTCTCACTCTCACATGTTATTGTACTAAAAATATATATCACGACAATTTTTTATTATATTTAACATTGTCATACTCTATGGATGGAGACGATTGAAATTAGAAAATAAGATTTACTTGTGAAATTGAAATTTTTAACAATATTAGGACTTAGCAAAATATAAGATTATTACATGGGCAAAAGTACACTAATTAAACCTAACTTTAAGTTGAAAATTTTGTGAAAAATTATTTTCAAAATTTGAAACATTATTAATAAGATGAACAATTTATTTCACTTGTTTATTTTAAGTAATTTTCAACGTTTTACAATTTTTTAAAATTCTGAAATTTACCTCTATCTATTAAAAATTTTCAATTATAATATCATTCCTTACCGAAAAGAAAACTATAAAAATTTGTTGACAAAAAACGCTAAAGTATCCCATAAGAAATGAACTTCTTTTATCCACATATTTATTTTTAAGAAAATTACTAAATTTCATAAAACAAATATGTATTTATAAAAATATCATTACTTTTTGTTTTTTCGTCATTTTTAGTTGGTCTCATGTAATTCCATGTTTGCAATTTTACCATGTTTATAAAATTTTAGACCTAGCTAGTACTATATATAAAAATAAATATTCCTTTTGGGATATTTTTATAATTTTTTTAATGGATGGTTTGGATTTCATATGTCAAATAGTCGGGAATAAATTAACAAAACAGCAATTTAATGGTTTTTATGAAAAAATACATAATTAAAAAAATTGTTAAAAAAATACTATTGGTCTCTGTACTTTTATTAAATTAACAATTCAGTCATTGAATTTTGTCCATTTTGTGAAAATTTTTATTAAGTTTCTTTTTATATGTAGATCGATAAACCGATAAAGGACCAAATAATTTATAAATTAAGACTAAATCATTATATGATTAAAATCATCACTTAATGTTGATGAGATTTTTCATTGGGACAAAATTGTTGCAAGATTTCAAACTATAAAATTATATACTAAAGTTCAAAAATTAAATTGTTACCAATTTGAAAGTACATGGATTTACAAACTATAGTTTAGTACTAAATCGTTACATTAGTGAAAGGACAAGGACAAAATGACATTTGATAAAAAAATATTTTAATAAAAAAATAAGGTGGAAATTGAGAATTAATTTTTTTAAAAAATAGGGATGATTTTTCCTATTTAGTTCATTTGATACATTCATATTTAAATATCCAATAATTATTGAAATATAGTAAAAAACTATAGATTTAAAAACTATTTTACTCTCGTACTTTTGACTTTAGTTCATTTTGGTCGTTATACTTTTATAACGTTAATTTTGGTGCATAAACTTTCAAGTTTTGTTCATTTTAATTAGTCATTTACTTTCAAAACATGTGTTTTTATCCTGGTGCTTTACAAAAGGGATTAATTTGATCTTTATTTGTAAAATTTCAATACAAATTTATACACAATAGAAACTTTTTAATAAAAATGTATAGCTACCTTTTAAGAATTTTAGTGAGTGAATAGTGTTGACGAGAAAAATGAGATAAAAATAAAAATGAAGATACTAAAATATTCATTTTCTAAAAATACACAAAATAGATGTTTAGTAAATGAAGCAAAATTAAAAGCAGAAAGACTAAAATACTATTTAAACAATATTTTCAAAATTTGATGATCTCTCGAAATGAAGCAAACAAGAAAAAACGCTTAATGTAGCAAAGATTTGACCGTAGAGAGAGAGAGATTTTGGGTTGAGACGAAAGGGTTTTTATTTTTTATTTTTAATATTACTAAAAATAAAACTATTTTTGAAAAATAATGGAAATTTTATTTTTCTGGCCATTTGTCTATCTCTTCAAGAAATGACATATGTCACCATAATAATAGGTTGTCTCTAACAGACGACATACGATAAATGAATTTGTTGCATTTATGTTGTCTGTCTCTAAGAATACCTAAACCTCAAAATTTATACTATTATTGTAACCATCAATAAAATGGTCTCCTTTCTGGAATCTTAGCTCTTCTCTTTCTTATTTATTAAGACTACTATCACTTTAGAATGATAAACCGAGCCTACCGAGAAAAACCTTAACGTATCAGGGTCGTACGCCTGGAACAAAAAGGTTCGTCGTACAATTTCGGCGATTACTAAAATAAAGGAGTATATCCCTCTCCCTTAGTGTCTTTCCACTTCCGTCGTTCGGGAACAAACACTTCGCCCAATTCTTTTGAATCCCGGCCCGGTTTATCCCCACTAACCAATTAATTACGTTACGACCACTGAACAAACTTGGTTGACGAACATGGTTTACGTTGTATGTTGGTTTTATGAAATCATAGGAAATTGTAGATAAAGACTGTTCCACTAAAGAGGACTCTCGACTGTCAATACATAAAACTTCAAAATCAAATTAGGGATTATCTTGTTGATCGAAGATATAAGAGGTAAAGAGAACTAGATTCCTACTCAAGGTTAATACTTACAAGAAAACTTATAAAATCTAACTTGAATGTTTTGAACTTGCAATCTAAATCAAGAATTGCAAACGATGAATTTACAGCTATCAAACTAAACACAGTTAAAATTTATTTTGTAATCCGTTTTGTTCACATCATTAAAAACCCTTTAGAGGGAACCTAAAAGACTTATTACCCTCGAATGAAGCGAGATAATTAATTTTAAATAAATACTTAAAATTAAGAACTCAATGCTACATATTGGCCAAAATAGAAAACCTTAGATAAGAAAAATTACAAAATTAAAATGGTAAAATTATTAATACAGAGTTTCTTTTATGTTCTTGTCTCACTTGACACCATGAATATAGTTTCCTTCCATTTTTGCCTTTTTGATTTCCATTAGGTGAGCTCACTATTGTTTGGATGTGAAAGTCGAAGACTATCTGTAACCGTTCGATGCTTGAATGAGTGATTTGTTCTAGAGTCAATACCAGAACATTTTAGTTCATACTCGTCGGTCTCTAAGAGGTTGTGTATGTCATATGTTGTATATGGTCTCAATTGGAAGTCGTTTCTAGGAGGTTGAATATCGTCTCTTGAACGATGATGATAAATGCACGAAACAATAAAATTGTAATATTTATAATTTTAGTGTGTAGTTGGTATTATTTTAATAATTATGTTTATTTTTTGTAATATTAAAAAAAAGTTCTGAGGCGAGAGGATGGAGAAGAAAATATAACTTTCTTTTTCAGGGAAAATCAAGTGCGGCCCGGACCACGGTGAAATCGGCACGTGACTAATTTACAAACTTCCATGGGAATGGGATTCTTTTTTCTTTTTTTTTCCCTATTAATTTCGATATTATATACGCTTTTTTTGGTGAGTAGAAAATTTATTAAATACGCAATTTTAATAATATAAACAATTGTAGAATCTAAGAGGATTTGAAGTATATTTTTTAAAAGTTTAAATACATCCTTACTTACAAAATATCTATTTTAATTCTATATTTTTTATTCATTTTAGTCTATGTACTTTTAAAACATCTATTTTAGTCTCTGTATATTTTAAAAGTGACCCTTTTGATTCAGTGAATTTTCATTTTCATATCATTTCTTTTGGTTTTAGTTTTAGTATGATATTTTATCCACTAAAATTCTTGAAGTATAGTCATAAATTTGTATTAAAAGTTTTTTATTGTGTATAAGTTTTATGTTAAAATTTTACGAATATGGACCAAATTGGTCATTTTTTAAAAAAATACAGTAACCATAATAGATGTTTTGCAAGTACAAGAACTAAAAAAAGTTACAACACCAAAATCAATGTTTTGAAAATATAGGGACAAAAAATAACCAAAGTCAAAAATACAAGAATCAAAACAGGATTAGACATTTATTTTATAATATTGCAACTCAGTTATTAGAGTAAAGCTTTGAACTTTGGGGAATAACTAAAAATGTCTTAACCTCTTAGCTATATAATACAAATTTAATTTTTAGCCGTAAATTTTAATATTTCAATCTTTGTATTTTGGAATGTTTCAATTTAATTTTTATTATTGTATTAAATTAATAAAAATTAGGTTCGAAGTTGACATGACATCACATGAAAGACTAACGTATTTTTTTGAGAACATAGATTACTTTGTAGTTTGATTCTTACGAATTACAATATTTTGATTTTCATCCTCATACTTTGGAAGAGTAACAATTAAACTTTTGCGTATTAAAATTTTAATTTTAGTGGAAAATAACCCAAGGATGATGACATATAAAGCCTACATACCTCTAATCATCTAAAACCAAATCTATTTATTCATTCACAGGTTTAAATTACCATTTAGCATCAAGGAACTGATCATTACATAAAACTAAATAGTAAAAAAAAACATTTATTTTGTGTACTTGAAATAACACTACAATGACCAATATGTCAAATAATAATAATAAAAAAAACTTGTGAAGCACAAAGATTAGAGTTGATAATATAAGCTACCCCATGAAGATTAAAACCAAAAATGACCAAATACGAAAACCCAACAAAGAAGAAGGAGAAAGAAAAAAAAGAAAAGCACAGTGTGCGTAACACAAAAAAGATTTTAACTTTTGAAGGGAAAAAGAAAGAGAAAAGGTAAAATCCACATAGATTTCTTTTGGACAATGTATACTTTCCAATAGACTTTTTATTCCTCTTTTTCCAAAGACTTGGTGGGTAGGCAAAGGCTACACATATTATATTATATGATACATATGCACAAAAGAGAAAATAAAAAAGGCTCAAGGAAAGCAGAAGCAAGCCAAGGAGAAGAACGGTCCTTTTTTTTCTCTCTTTTTTGAGGAAATGAAAGTGGGAAATGAGAAAAAGTTGCAGCAGGCTTAGGCCATGGCTTGGTGATGAAATGGGGAGAGAGGAGAAGGCAAGTCAAAAGAAGCTTAGGGAAGTAAGCTTTTTTTCCTATTTTGGTTTTGTAAAAAAGGGGGAATGAATTTAATTTAACGTCCACCATTACAGGACAGCCCATGCTATATATAGCTCTTTGTACTCATAACCTGTCAACACCCTCCGACCAACGTCGTCTCCGGACTCACAAATTACAATATTTTTCTCTGTTTTTCCCCCAAAAAAAAATCCCACCAACGCATTCCCTTGATTCCCTCTCTCTCTTTCTGCAAATACCCTCTTGAACCCCTCCAATCATTCCCTCTCTTGAGGAATATTCGACCCAAATTCTTGTAAGTTCTTAATGGATCATCTTCAGATACCAAATAGATGGTGGGGTTGTTGTTGGGTTTGAAGCTGATTCAGGATCGGGTTTGTGGGTGAAGTTTTTTGAGTTTCTTTTTAGTTGTTTGGAAGGGAAGAAAAGGAAATTTTGTGGTGGTGATGGAACAGAAACACATTTTTCTGTCTGCTTTGGGTGTGGGGGTTGGAGTTGGGGTGGGCCTTGGATTGAGCTCTGGCCAAGCCGTTGGGAAATGGGTCGGAGGGAATGGATATTCTGATGAGATTTCAGGGCAGACGATTGAGCTGGAGCTGATGAGGCAGCTGCTTGATGGCAAAAACAGCAATGTAACTTTTGATGAGTTTCCTTATTATCTATGGTAATCATGTGATCCTTTCTCCTATGATCTTTTCTGGTCTTATGTTGTTATACGATGGTGGTCATATGAACATCTTTCTTTTTCCTGTTAGTGAACAGGTTGGCTGAAAAGTTTTCTTGCTTTCTGATTTTGGTTTAAGCCAGATTGTTTATGTATTTGATCCTAGAGATGTTTGTTATTTGTAATCTTGAGGCGTCCAGAATAGTTCTTCTCTCCCTTAGTCCTTATTAATTCATCAGGACATAGAATCTGAGTTACATATCAGTTCCTAGAAATTAGAGTTCATGGTAAAAACTTTGTTTAGAATGATGCACAAAGTGCGGCTCGAACAACATGATCCACTGTGGATTCTTTTACCTTTGGTGAATGGAAGAGGTGATGAGATGAGGAGCTTAGAGATGATCATGTCTGTGCTTTGCCTATTTCAAAGTCCAAGCTGATGCATCAACTTCTTGTGGAAATTTCTTTTGAATTTTGTTGCCTGCAATTTTTCCAACTATAACTATTTTTCTGTTTAATGCATAAAAGTAAATGAAGAACTTCATCAGAAATACAATAACGAATCAATTTTTGACGTTCGATGTCAATATATTTGTACTTTTTAGTTTATGCTTTTTGATCCAGTGATCTTTTTTGTCTTCCATTTTTTCCATTAGTTTTCTTTATTCCCATGGTTTTGCAGTCTTTTATTTAGTAATAACTAGGTTCTTCTACCAAATATGAAAAGAGTTCATGTTTGTTCTCTATGTGGTTTTATGCCTGTGGATTAAGAAATCCTTAGTTCTCTTTTTATAGTGCATTCTGACTGCAAATATGTTTACTATTTACGACTTGATCATGGGATCATTATGAAAAGGCTTGATTGCCTAGATGGTGAATGTTTTTTAAAGGAGGCCTTCTGTAATGTTCTTCGTTTCTTGTGTGGATAAGACCTAATACATACAAGAAATAGTGAAAGCTCAATATGGTTGATCTTTGGGCCTAGTTTTGATGTAGTAGCTATATTTCGATTGAAGAAGTTCTTTGATTGAATTATGATCCAAAACTTTTTTATTTACTCGTGCTTAATGTTTTTTTGTTACACTACAAATCATATAATAACTTGTTATAATTCGATTTTTTAGATTATTTCATCTACGCTCTTCTATGGTTCCTTTGACACTACAACATTCTTATCTGCACTGCAGTTTCAGTTCTTGGCTGAATATTACTAGTCATATTTTCATGTTCTACTCTAAACTGTTCTTTCTCTGATGGTAATCATAGCGGGAGGACTCGGGTGCTTTTGATGAGTGCTGCATATGTTCATCTAAAGCACTGCGACATCTCCAAGCACACCAGAAATCTAACGCCAGCAAGTCGGGCCATTTTGCTCTCAGGACCGACAGGTATGAATTATGATACTTTCACCCCAAGTACCTTGTAGAAAAACAATACTTTTCAGAGCACGGTATGTGATGTAAACTGGTTGCAATTTTTTTTCAATAAAGAACCTTACCAGCAAATGCTCGCCAAGGCACTGGCGCATCACTTCAAATCGAAGTTGCTGTTGTTAGATGTTTCTGACTTTTCTTTAAAGGTATCTTATCTACATTTAAGTTATCATTTCTGTTTTAGTTTGTGGCAGAATGAAACTTACATCAGCTATATTTAACTTACTGCAGATGCAAAGCAAATATGGATGTGCCAAGAAAGAATATGTAAGTTCTTACTGCCAACAGTGAGAAAATTAAATGTTCTTTCTTTCTTTCTTTCTTTTTTTTCCACAAATAATTATCATATTTTTAGAATGCAAGTATTGTAAACGTGAACTAGTTAAAAGTTAAATAGTGGTACTATCTGATGTGAGTACGTTTACTATTTAGAGAACTTAAAAAAAAAATTTGTAGATCACTTGAACTAAACAAAAACCTATAGCTTGAGGAGGACCAGGAGTTTTTCCTCATTTTTTTGTTTACTTTTGCAGTCATTCAAGAGGTCCATCTCTGAAGTGACGTTCGAGCGAATGTCTAGCGTTTTAGGTTCCTTTGGGATTCTTCCTACAAGTGGAAATACTAGGGGTAAGAAAAACATGAAATATTTTTCCTTATCCAGGACAAATGTTCCTCAGACATTTGACAAGTTATTTCTGTCTTTTCGAAAAATGGTTCTTTCTCTGCACACTTAAGATCTCTTATCATTTTCCCTTTACACCTGATAAATATGCTCATCTATTTGAATTTTTTAAAACTCTTGAGTTCTGTGTTCTTATTCAAATATACATAAATTACTTATCTTTAATGGATATTTTTAAGGTTATTCTGATTGATTTATAATGTCAATGAAGCTGGGGAACAGAAAATCCCATTGTAGCTGTTCTTTAGAAGTTCAATAGCAAAAATTGTAGTTGTTGATCATTTCTTCTTTCTGCATGCATTAATGTGTTTTTCTCATATTCTCATTCCCATTTTTTCTTATAGGCAATTTAAGAAGGCAAAGCAGTACTACAGACATCCAATCAAGGTAGAATATTCAGTGTTTTATCATAACATAACCAGGTTCTCTAGTTGCGATATGATCAATAACCACATAGGAGGTATCACACAGATTGCACAACATGTTCTAATTTCTAACCGGGGTCTTTTTTTTTAATTAATCTTCAGAAGCACCGATGGCTCGTCTAATCTTCCAAAACTTCGTAGAAATGCTTCTGCTGCGTCTGATATTAGTAGTGTCTCATCAAACTGTGCCTCAACAAATCCAGGTTAAATCCAAAATCCAAATAAATTTTGAAATGAAATTCTTTAACTACTCCTTGTTGCTCAATGATATATTCATGCAAATTGTGCAGAAGTCAGTGATGAAGAGACGTTTATTAATACCTATTTTGCTTGAATTTAGCTAAACCCAATTCTAAAATCAATGACACCCTTACTTTGAAATCAAGAAGAAGCTTTGGATCATAATTTCTGATTTTGCTTGTGATTTTGGTCTCTTTCAGCTTCTGTCAAGCGCACAAGTAGTTGGTGTTTTGATGAGAAACTTTTTCTTCAGTCGCTTTATAAGGTAATCAACTTATGAGCTGTTTGATCATTGATATATACCTCTTCTTCCATGGATGCATGGCTGATGCAGATGTTCTTTTCTTTTTAGTGAAGTTTGTAAAATGGCCTGAAAATTTGTCTAATCATTCAAATCTTACAGGTCTTGGTGTCGGTATCGGAAAATGGTTCCATAATTTTATATCTGAGAGATGTTGAGAGACTTCTTCTTCAGTCACAGAGGCTGTACAATATGTTCCATAGATTTTTGGACAAGCTCTCAGGATCAGTTCTAGTACTTGGTTCCCGAGTGGCAGACTTGGAAAACGATTGTGGAGATATTGACGATAGACTGACCAATTTGTTCCGGTATAGTGTTGAAATTCGACCCCCTGAAGATGAGAATCATCTTGTCAGCTGGAAAGCTCAATTGGAAGAGGACATGAAGATTATTCAGTTCCAAGATAATAAAAACCACATTGCTGAAGTACTTGCTGCAAATGATCTCGAATGTGATGATCTCGGTTCAATCTGCCATGCAGACACCATTGTTCTCAGTAATTATATTGAAGAAATTGTCGTGTCTGCAATATCTTATCATTTGATGAACAACCCAGATCCAGAATATCGAAATGGAAAACTTTTGATACCATCCAAGAGGTATGCACCACATTCCTTAAAGAGAGAGAGAGAGAGAGCAGCCACGGATGATGCCTGTATTTATAAATATTAATCAAATCTGGTTCTGGAGCAGTTTATCCCATGGATTGAGTATATTCCAGGAAGGAAATAATGAAGGAAAAGGCACTCTAAAGCTAGAGACAAATGCAGAATCATCGAAGGTCTGATTTCCATATCAATAATGTACTTCGTAAAAACTGTATCTTTGTAATTATTTTTGCTTATTAATATAATTTTTAATAATCTAGTAGTGAATTATGTTGTCAAATGAATTTTCAGGGAGTATTTTCTACTTATTTTGCAGGAAGCGCAAGGGGACGAAGCTGTTGGTGCAAAAACTGAATCTAAATCTGAAAATCCAGCTGCAGAAAACAGAAGCGAGGCAGAGAAATCTGTTCCTATAGTGAAGAAAGATGTTGAGAATGTGCCTCCACAAAAAGCACCTGTAAGTTGAACTCTTTAATGAAGGTGAAACCTAGGCAGAGGCACTATTTTTTTCGAACGTAACTTTTTAATACCTCATGGATTACCATTTTTTTTCTCCATCACCGGCAAAACATGTTCGTAAGTTGTAGACCCCTGTATCGTGTCCGCAATATATTGAATCAAATGTCGTTTTTATGTGTTCTATTTGAACATCGTGTCCTTATTGTTGGTTCTAGTCTTTGTTTTTGGAATTGAGGTTTCAACTTCTGTACTCTTGAGTAATTCTCTCACTAAATTTTCAGTTTTTATGGTCAACGTTGGCTCTTCTTCCATCTCATTGTTTTCATTCTTGTATACCTCCTATAGGAAATCCCGCCAGACAATGAATTTGAAAAGCGTATAAGACCAGAAGTTATCCCCGCAAGTGAGATTGGGGTGACATTTGCAGACATTGGTGCAATGGATGAGATCAAAGAGTCTTTACAGGAATTAGTCATGCTTCCTCTTCGAAGACCGGACCTCTTTAAGGGCGGGCTTCTTAAACCTTGTAGGGGCATTTTGCTTTTCGGCCCTCCTGGAACGGGTAAAACAATGCTGGCAAAGGCCATTGCTAATGAAGCTGGAGCAAGTTTCATCAATGTTTCAATGTCCACAATCACTTCTAAATGGTTTGGGGAAGACGAAAAGAACGTCCGGGCATTGTTTACACTCGCAGCAAAGGTCTCGCCTACAATTATTTTTGTGGATGAAGTTGATAGCATGCTCGGGCAGCGGACTAGAGTGGGTGAGCATGAGGCAATGCGGAAGATTAAAAACGAATTCATGACACACTGGGATGGACTGCTGACTAGAAACGATGAGCGAATACTAGTTCTTGCTGCAACCAACAGACCATTTGACCTCGATGAAGCAATCATTAGGCGGTTCGAGCGCAGGTAAAAATATCATATTTTATCCCGGCCTAGTTTTATGTTCCTTCACTACTTTCCGAGCTCCTTGTTAAAATTATAGTGAAGATAGGTTCTTCAAGAATTAACTGTCGACTACTGGAAACTCGTTTTCTAATATCTCGATCTATTCCGTTAAGCAGAATTATGGTGGGTCTTCCATCAATTGAGAGCAGGGAATCGATCTTGAGAACACTTCTATCAAAGGAAAAGGCTGAAGATCTTGATTTCAAGGAGCTCGCAACTATGACGGAAGGATACAGTGGAAGTGATCTCAAGGTGTGTCCTCTAATATATAATACTCCATGAATTAATTGCTTAGTTTCATTAATCAGCTCATGACCTTTACTTCCCACAACAGAATTTGTGCGTGACCGCAGCTTATCGGCCTGTTCGGGAGCTGTTGCAACAAGAAAGATCGAAAGATTTGGTAACTTCCATTGAGCTATTCCTCTACCTTATCATTTCTTGTATAACATGAAATGTTTACCATCAAAGTCCTGCAAATAAACTTCTGTAACTTCCATCTGTTTTAGGAAAAGAAGCAGAGAGAGAGAGAGGAGAAGGAGAAAGAGAAGGAGAAAGAGGAGAAGGAGAAAGAGAAGGAGAAAGAGGAGAAGGAGAAGGAGGAGAAAGAGGAGAAAGAGGAGAAGGAGAAGGAGAAGGAGAAAGATAAGGAGAAAGAGCAGGAGAAAGAGGAGAAGGAAAATAGTTCGGAAGACGTTTCAGATACGAGAGAGGAAGAAAAAGAGGAACAAGTGATCATTCTGAGGTCTTTAAATATGGATGATATGAGGCAGGCAAAGAATCAGGTGAATATCTGTGCTTCCCTTCATTTTGAGATGAGGGTATACTTTATTTCTGACTTCTTATTCAGTTCATAAAGATCAATCTCTCTCGTGGGTGTCAAAAGATTAATCAGGTGAATATTTGGGTTCGGTGTAGTTAATTAATGCGTGTAATGTAATGTAATGTAATGCAGGTTGCTGCAAGTTTTGCTTCAGAAGGATCAGTGATGAATGAGTTGAAGCAATGGAATGATTTGTATGGAGAGGGAGGTTCAAGAAAAAAGCAACAGCTTACTTACTTCCTATAGAATGTAGAAGCAAGCTTGTTATCTTAAACACGTATGAGCAAGAGCGAGCGGACGTGAACGTTCATGGAAAAGTGTGATTCCTTTCGGGTGCAAAGTCATGACATCTGATGGTAACTCTTCTAGCTTTAAGATCTTGCAACGAGGCAAACTAGGGGGCATGTTTCGTCGCCAAATTATGCGATATCGATATCATTCCAGTCCTGTCTGTCATTTGTTTCGAGTCGTATGGTTAAAAAATGGTTATGAATGAATTCTTAGGCCATTGTTGAAGTCAAATCGTTTACCTCATCTCGTTAAAGATTGTAATCACGATGTTATCAATGAATTCTTAGTGCACGACATCTGAGAATGCATAATGTACTGTGAAAATGTGGAGCAAATAGTCAGATTTGTTTGATTTATTTTAGACTGTGGGAAGATACAATAGGATTTGTACATCATTTATGTGTAATTTTATGTATTCAAACTATAAAGGTTGTAGCGAGTGTATCATAGATTATTTGAGCTGCCTTTTTTTAGTTGACACTATAAATGTTTGAAACTTCAATTTATAATATTGAAATTGAATAAGATAATGGTGGTATATATAAAAATAATAATAATAATAACATAATATTGATGTATATTTTAAAAAGTACTGTTTTGTATGAATGAATCGTTAAAGGTTAAATATTTGTCTCACTCTTCTTTATATTTGGTATTTTTTGAATAAGAAAATGTATCACTCTGAAACTGATTTTGAGATTAAGAATTTTAAAACACTTGTGAATAAAATCAACAAAAATAAGAGATGATAATAATAATAATAATAATAATAATAATAATAATAATAAGCCTCAACCATAAACAATCCCTTAGCCTTTCACCATATTCAATTTCTCCAATGCCCAAGAAAAAGAGTTGATTTCATTCCACTGGTTATGTTTCCATCACAACATAACCTCGCATGGTAATGGGAATCAAGAAATATTCATAGATGTAAGAGAGATTGATATCAAAGGATGAACAAAACCCCTCAGATATTACCATAAGATGATAGTACACATTTCGACTGTAACAGATATCAAAGTTACTTCAGTTCAGTCAATATTGATCTCGACTTAGGAAGACAACAGCAGCAAACACCGATCATCTTCTATTCATTTTGTGAACATGGATCGATTAACAATTGGTGTCTAGGGCAAAACTTTAATTGCATAAGCATTTCAATAAAGTTGCATTCTTCCTCAAATAACTAGTATGCAAAAGGGATAAAAGATCAAAACCTTTCAGCCAATCTGGCTGTAACTGCTCTTAGTTTTGAATAAACTTTTCCTGCAGGGGAACCTAAAATGAGGCTGCAAAGAGAATCTCTAGCAATCTTGATGTTGGCAAAGGATCCTAATATGTGAATCTTGGTGTCTGCAATAACTATCCTCGTCTTTGTAGCATTTTCGATCGCAAACTTTGTTTTACCAGCTTTACCAGACAATCTGCCTATGGCACGAGATAAGTGTTCACCTCGAAGTGTTTTAACATCCTTAATCTCAAAAGATTCGACGTAGAGTTCATCAACTCGTAAGAGTGCAATTGCATCGATTATGTCAAAACCAAGCATGAAGGCATGGACAAAATCTGCACATTTTTGCAAGTTACTGATGTCGGGCGTGTCTTCTCTGGTTTTCAGTTCAACTTTACGAGCCTTGAGGTTCATACGGATGTCAATTTTCATCTGCTCATATACTGGGGTGTAAATCTCCATCCATGCTTTCTTGAGAGGAGAATAGCGATGCGGAGGAACAGACACCTTCCGGAACTGAACTCGGCCATCATTCATCTCATGAGGCTTTAGAGGATCAAACTGTGGTTTTGGTGGCAAGGTGCCAACTTCGGTTATCGGTTTAGTTGACATGGCTTCTACTTCCATGGAAGTGGGGGCTTCAGTAGACTGCATTTTGGAGTTGTGCTGAGCTCCACCCTGTAAAAACCCAAAGAACTACCATTAAACAACGAAATATAAGCAATATTTGAGTGAAAGATGAGATAGATAAAAAAACCCCATCAACATGATAGGCAGTACAATGAAAGCATAAATCTCCACCACCACATACAAAACCACAGAATACAGAATTTAGACTTTTACCAAAATTTATTCTACAATAGAATAGCCCAACATAACATATTGTAACAAACGGGAAAAATTGAGCCAAGAATAGCATGTGGGGTAAGATCAGCTCTTCTATTTGATGCTAGCAAGAAGTCTGAAACTATACCCAACAAACAGCAAAAATTAGGTTTGAACATGTTACCCAAAATCCGAATTTCATAGGCTTCATACCAAATCAAATACAGGTGCAAATTAAACAATAATACTCCAGTTAAGTAATCAACCTTTTTCGACATCAAGTGAAAACAGGACGCCCCATAAAAATCAAACTTGCAGAAAGCATGAATTGAAAATCAATCCTCCCCAGTATCAGTCGACAAAAAACAATCATCAATTGCAATTTAAGACGAATT
This sequence comes from Momordica charantia, assembly GCF_001995035.1. Next base: position 270,054 of record NW_019104692.1, read on the forward strand.
AAAAATATTTGAAAAGCTAGTTCTAATAAGAAAATTCAATACAGATAATTCAGCACAACAAACTACATGTTCCAAATTAATAGGAAAATATATCATATAAACGATAATCTACAACAAGCAACGGCCAAAACATTGATACCGATTAAATTTAAGAAGGCAGAAATAGAATATGAACCAAAAGGACGAAAATTGTCTATCCTCGTTCAGTTTCAGCCCATAACGGATAAAATTCGAATGCAGACGATAAGAACAATACTCCAATCAAGCAATCAACCATTATCAAATGAAAAACAGAACTCTCCGAAAAATAAAACTTGCAGAAAGCATGGATTGAAAATCAATCGTCCCCGGTGTCAATGGCAGCACAAACGAAGAAACCGAAGATTATAATCCAAGGGGGCAAAGGGCTGCACACCTGCGACGCTGAGAGGCGAGGGTGGGTGAGAAATTGAGGGGAGAAAGTGACCGGAATAGTGCGAGGTACGGCGGCGAACGGTGGCGATGCCGGCTGAAGCTTGAATTGGTGGTACTGTGTACCTGAGATGCTGAACTGAAGATTGAATCTGAGAACGGAGGCGGGGAGGGGAAGACTATACAACTAGGGCATAATTTTTTTTCTTTGCAAAACAATAACTTAAATAGGTTACACTTTTTAATTTACAAAAATTTCCTGCGGATTTAGTCGTTCTAACTTTAATATATAACAATTTAATCTCTATAATTTAAAAATGGTAAAAATTTAGTAGAATTTGTTTTAGTACATTTAGAGTGGAGGATCATTGAAGATATATGTCAATTATCAATGATCTATAGAACTCGAGATTATACAAGACCTTAGGCAAAATTTTGATTGAGAGAACTTAATACGAAAAATATCGTCTAAATTATTTTTCTTACTTTTTGAGATGAAAAATTATGTATTATATGACCAATTCATTTAATCTTTCCTGTGGCATAGCTCGCCTTAAATACAATTAATTTTAATTTTGAAAAGTTCATCTGTTGATTTGTCTACACTTATCATTTCTTCTATTATTTCGTTATTTTTATTACTTTTACTCCCAATTACAAATTTATCGAGAGTAGCTTTTTGAAGTTTAATTTTTTTCTACCTTTCTTTTCTTTTAGCTTTTCATCTTTATATTCATATTTTCTTTGGAGTCGTATTGATATTCTAAGTAAGCAAATCCAAACAAATATCAGATATTAGGTATTGAGCCATCAAAAATATGAAATAATTTATGGAAAAAAAAAGTAAGAGAATTTGAATAAAATACCTGAAACTTTGAAGTGATTTCTATTCTAGTAATTGATAATCTTTTGAGACCACATAAGTAATATATTTATGAAGTTTTTTTAGATAAGTTTAAAAATTTTTGTTGTGAAAAAAAATAAATAAAAAGATAAAGAAATACGAAGGTCTCCCCCTCCCCCACCTTAAATGGGTTGAGACTTGTAAGGAAATTTGAAAGGAATGTATAAAAAGATCTTAAGAAATTTGAAATATAAGTCAATTAAAATTGAGATAAATTTATGAAGTTATTAATTGTAGATTTTTTTTTATGTATTTTCAATATTATAAAAAATTATGAAATTTAATTATTTTAAATTTAATTTATAATGGAAAACTAAATTAAATAGAAATATGAGGTATTCTTAGAATGAGACCTTACGCGGTAGCTTAAGTCGGCCGTGACCTATACTAGCTTTAGCATAATTTTATATATATATATTTATATTAAATATTGTAATAAACTTAAAAATTTTATTATGTAATAAAAGTTGACACCAAAATTTTATAAGATTTTTTACCGTAGGACTAAATTATTACAAATTTTAAACTATGGAGATTAAATTGCTGCATATTAGAAATTAGAGACTAAATTGTTACCATTTGAATATAAAAGAACCGTTACAAATTAAAGTTTAAAAATTAAAGGTGTGTTGGAATTGATTTTGGATAAAAAAGTATCCGCCATGAAAAGTTTTGCAACCTAAAATAAAGGACAAAACACTCTTGTCGAGCTTTAGCTTAGAACCAAGTACATAGTTTTAAAGTTTGAAAGTTTGAAAAATGATTCTAAAAAGGGTTTATAGAGTCATTTGATCTTAACCTAAATAATGACATGTAACTACTTTAAGATGGTTAACTTGACAAATTATATTAATATTATTATTATTGTAATGATTATATCATGTCATTTATTGTATGCTACGTCAGCATTATTTGAAAATGACGTGGAATCTACCAACATTAAAAAATTATTTATAAATAAAAAAGTATAGTATGAACAGATGGAATAACTAAGAGTGAAATTTTATTTTCTCTCTCTTTTTTTTCTCCTCTTCCTCCATCTATTTTTCCTTTTTTCAAAGGCATGTATTGCTGTCGACTTCCAAATTTGGAAGAACAAATCCAAATTGAAACGAGATATTTAGAGCTCGTTTAGTAACGTTTCTGTTTTTTATTTTTAATAAAGAAAAATAGATTGCATGACTTCAACGTCCATGAATTCAAGTATGATAAAATAATATTTCTATTTGTATTTTGGAATAAATTATAAATGAGAACAAAAAATAAGAAATTTGTTTTAGTTGTTTCTAAAATTTCTATACAATTTTGAGAAGTTACCAAAAAAGGATAAATAAGAAACGTAATTAGTTGCAAAATGCTTAGATTTCTTAAGAAAATTAGAGACGATAAACAAGAAATGGAAGTGTTATCCAAGGAACCGTCATCAAACCGTCAGTAACCACTATTCTATCTTTTTCATTAGAAGAAAACAAGTAATTATTATTACTTTATAAGAATATTTTATATCAATGCATAAAAAATTTTATTTATACCCATGGTCTCTAGTATTCGAGTTTTTTCTTTTTTTATTTGGTTGTTTATTTTTTTAAGATTCTCAAATTTATCTCCAATGTAGTAAAAATTCTCAATTATGGTCCTTACTTGCTCACCAAATTTTGTTAAAATTTCTTTTAACATAAAAGTTCATGTAACAATGAATTAGTATTTGATTAACATATTTAGATACGTGACATGCTATTAAAAAAAAAAGTCAATCTAAACATAACTCACTAGTTCAAGCACCTATCTTTAAGATCGTGAGTTCAACTTTCCGCCTCACATATTGTATAAAAGGAAAAATATATATATAGATAAAGACATGTCACTTAGAGAAAATGAATTTTGTTAATTTGTAGATAGATTTTGTTGATGGACTGGTCGGACTTCATATACATTCGAGCTGCATGTTCATTTATTCAAATATATCTACAAAATATTAATTTATTTATCAACTCTTTTTTTTAACAAATTGTAACAAATTTTTATGTGAAAATTACCTGATTGAGATTTTCTAATTCATTAAGAGTAGGAGTAAGATTTTTTTTTTTTTTTTAGCACAGAGTAAAAGTAAGAATTTAAAAGATTGACAATCAAATTGAGAATTGTCTAAAAAATTATATACCTTCTTATATATTTAGCCTATTTATATAAATTTGTGCCCTTCATACAAAAAATTTTAGATATGCCATTGTATGTATGTGATGATTTTGTGCGTTGTTCATCGAGATATATAACAACCATTATTGTAATACATTAAAAGATATTGTACCATTACTGTAATTTAGAGTTCATTGGTAACGTTTCCGCTTCTGATTCCTCATTTTTAATTAAAAAAATAAAATTGTATGGTCTCAATACACATAAATTTAAGGATGGTAAAAAAAATTTACATTTATGTTTTATAACAAATTGGAAATGGAAATAAGGAACAAAAAATTTATTTGGATTGTTCTCAAATTTTCTATATAATTTTGAGAATGTTTCTTAAAAAATAAGAAACAAGAAACATAATTAGTTGCAAAATGTTTAGGTTTCTTAATACAATTAGAAGTGAGAACAGAGTCCTTAATTTTTTATTTACAAAATTGTACTATGAATGTGAAAAAAGTAGTTGATTACTTGAAAGAAAACCATGGGAGGAAGAAATAAGTTAAAGAGTATTGTTTACCGACGTTCCGTTTCATATTTCTTGTTTTTAATTTTCTTAAAATGATAAATATTTTGTAACGGTTCACGTTTTTCGTTCTTCATTTTCTGAAAATATTTTCAAAATTGTGTAGAAATGTCGGAAACAATAAAATCATTTTTATAATGTATATATAATTTAAATTCGTTAATTTATTGAAAATAGATAAATATTTTATTAATTAAATTAATGCAGTAATTATCTAAAATTTATGTCGCTTAATAATTATCACTTTATGTATTTAACAAGATTAATCATTTTCATCTCATTAATGACATCAATTAATTATACTTTTTATAAAAAAAAAATAGTATATATTTTAATAAATTAATTTATCACAATAGAATAATTAATTTAGTACATTATTGTTAAAATTTTAATGTTGTTAATTTAAAATTTTAACTAATCAAGTCAAATAAAATAAAGTAAATAATTACATTAAAAAAAATTATTGAAAAGAAGAGAGATAAGAGTCTGACACAAAGTCCATTGACAAATTCATGAAATTGGAGAGGATGCCGGAGAATAAGTTATTCCTAGAAAAAGTTTTCAAATTTGTCTAATAAAGAAGGTCTTTACATGCCCATGCCTATTTCCATCTAGAAAACCTCTCACCGTTTTCCCCATGCCTATTTCCATCTAGAAAACCCCTCACCGTTTTCCCGTAAGATTTATGTAGGGGAGTGGAGAGTGTTCTTCAATAAAAACTACCCAACCAATTTCCATTCACTCAAGATGAGAGTTTTGACGGGGAGGGAGGCATAGCTTAGTCTACTAAAAATTAAATGGAGATCAACCTCACCTTGACAGTTAGAGAATATCTTTATAGGCGGGTCAAGATCTTACTAGGTACCCACTGCTCGGAGTACCGTCCCAAAAGGAAAAAGATGTAGGAGTCGGGCTCTAACACAAGAGCTTAGGTCAATTTACCAACTGACGTGAGTTCGAGTATTCACTTGTACAACTTTATATACATTAGCCTTCGTCTTTTATCTCAAGATCCAAAATCCATATAATAAATAATCTTGACTCTAAATTAAAAAATACACTTAAATTTTTTCATGTTTTTCAAAAAAAAAAAATTATCGTTCCTATCGTTTCAATATTATTTTTAACATTTCTAAATCTTTAAAAAATATCCTTCGAACATAAGTTAATATTTTGAATAGAAAATTAAAGTTCTAGAATTTAGAACCATGTGAAAGTCTTATTCTTCTATTGTCAGGAGAGTTTACTTCTGTATTATCTATCTAATTTTCTCCTAACATAATTTCTTCCATGTTTTTCCCATTTTCATCCATAACTTCAACTTTTGGCTCAAAATATTAAGATGGATTTGTTCGAAAGTATCCTTGAAATGTTATAAAATATCGTAAGGAAACTTTCGAAAGTAATTATGAAACACATGACAAATTTGGAGGGTTTATTATTATTATTTTTTTCTTTCTTTCTTTTGGTTGTAAATTTGTAATGTAGCCTAATTTAATCATGGATGGATATTAGCAGAACAATAATTGATTAATTTTCTCCCAGTTCGCAGTTGTGCGCTTCATCGTCGTTTTTGGTTTTCCATTTCGGAATGTCGGATCCATTAGAGAGGTACCGGAAGCTTGCCCTAAGAGATTCTCTGGCGAAGAGTTATCGCTACCCATTAGCCTGTAAGGAGCTAAGCTTCATTATCAGAGCTGCTTTCAATAAACTTCCCAAGAATCTCCAATCCCTCATCTACCAAGATATCATCACCGCCTTTCATCTCCTTCCCGAGTAAGTTTTTGTGTTTCTTCCCTTCTTTTCATATTCAATTTTAGAACTCATATGTTGATTACCCATATACTTTGTCTCCAGTTCGTCGGTTTCAATTCTCCATATTTGGATCAAATTAGGAATTGTTATGAACCCTTTGAATGTTTGCTTCTTAAATCCCTTGCCTGTGCCTGGTTGATTTTATGAAACAGTTTAGTTCTTTTATGGGTTGGATTCAACATTCAATTGAATGTCTTAATGTTCCACAATCCAAGCATTCATTGTCCATGTTAATTGAAGACTACTATAGATTTATCTATCATACATCAATTTGTTAAAGAGGATACACAAAGTAGTCGATCTATCGTTTATATGAGAATGCGGTTGTCTACGCCGTTGATTCCATTTTATGGCATTGAAACTAAGCAAGATTACTATTAATAATTTTTGTTCCATCCTCTCTCTAATTTGCCTACACTCCTTTGATGCTTATTTGAATACGGGAAGCTTCATATGAAATGTTCTGATTAAAAGAATGCAGATGAGCTCTGCTGTTTCGGCTGCACATCTCCTTGCTCAGGGTGTTGAAGCTGCTTGGCCTAAGAAAAAGAGAAATTCAGCAATCGTAGAATTCAAGAAAGCAATGGTTGCTCATAAGAGGCGTAGTAAAGCACATCAGGAAGAAAAAGGTGAATCGCTTGTAAGAATGATTTAACTTTTCCCTTCTTTCTGGTATATTTTGCTATTCATAAATCAAATCGAACAAGATTTAAGTTTGGATAAATTACACATTTGGTTCATGAACTTTTATAGCTATGTCTAATAGGTCACTAAACTTTTAATATTGTGTCTAATAGGTCTCCAAATTTTAAAAAGTGTCTAATAGATTCTTGAACTTTCAATTTTATGTCAATGAGTATATTAAACACTTTTTAAATTCATGAGCTTATTGGGGAAAAAAAATCATAAATAAAATGTTTAAGAACTTATTAGACCCTTTTCAAAGGTCTTACCTGATGGATACTTTTTATAATTTAGAGACCTACTAGATACAAATTTGAGAGTTAAGAGTCCACACTTGTATTTTAACTTTCAAATTTTCATCTTTATGTTTGGCAACACAATTTGATTTCTTTCTCATAAATATTTTTAGGTTCCGCTCAACTGCCTCAAGATGTACTCCTCCACATCTTCCGCTTTCTAGATATCGAATCTTTAGTCTCTGCTGGACTAGTCTGCCGGTAATTTTCTGTCTAAGACCACATGACATGAAATATCCTTGTCTAATCAACAAAGTGTGTGCTTAGCTTAAAGCTCTACTATTCAACTATGAGTTCTAAGCACTACTCTCTGTATGTTGTTAGACACTTAGTTTATTAGCCTTATACGGCGACCATTTCCTTTTAAGATAACGGTTGTTATATACTCAATGTGAAGGTCATGGAATGTAGCAGCAGATGACGAATTTCTATGGCAGTTGCAGTATACAACATTTTTCGGTTCTGATGACAGTGCTAAACTCATTAACAACAAAGGCGGTGTGGACGACTTGGCTAGCACACCTCCTCATGTTGATTGGAAAGAGGCATTTAAGAGAGCATATATAGGTGGATTTTCCCTGCCATAGCTCTCTTTCCTAATAAAACAAAATTTTCAGTAAGATAGTTTTTGAATTTCATAATAACATCTAATTCTTGTTGCTACCATGGTCCATGGCATTTGGAATTTTAGGTAATTCTTTGAGAAGAAACACATATGGAATGGGATACTGCAAACACTGTAACACAATAGTTTTCGTCAGCACCTTGAGATGTCCCGTCGATCATGGTAAAAGTAAAAATAAGCAAATCAAGCCTCTCTCAATCAACCAGGTACTTTTTTTTTACCCTCCCTTTTTCCCAAGTTCACTTTCAGGGTCTTTTCGGGTCAGCTTTTCCTTTGGACTGTCTTTGTTTAGTTACATGAATCTCTCTCTCTCTCTCTACAACTTAAGAACTCAGAAGTTCTGTGATTATTACTTACTGGTCACATAGGAATAATGGGCAGCGTTTCAATTTAAGATAAACTGGAAAGTAGATGCTGAAACCAATGGTTCATAATAGAATCAGTTGCCCGACCGAAATCGACTGAAACTGATAAACCAAACTGACGAATATTTTGATTTTATATTCTACGAAACTGAACCGACTGATGCTTATAGGTCAAATCAATGAAACCAATCTATTTATGCACATATTTGAGAAGTACTATTAGAATCTTGAGACAGCATTCTTGGACACATCATGAGTTTGCGTCGTTTTCGAAACATTACTTGTAGAGCTAGAGAGTTAGCTAAATTCTTATGACTAATCATTTCGTGTCGATTTGTTTTAGGTTGTTGAATATGTGTTGAATGGTTCTTCAGAACTGATTTATTCCTCAGACAGCGATACTGATTCAGATGATGAGGTGATTTCTGCGTTTTGGGCAGTTCCGGAGTACTTGGGTAGAAGGCACTCGAGCTTTTAAAGCTAAATTGATCGATTTTTCGCTCGTCTTTCATGCATACCTCATTTAACCTCGTCAATAAGTAGAGTTAAAATACTGTCTTCCTGTGCCATCTGACATTAATGGAGAAGGTTGAAAACTTTGTCGTTGAAAAATAGACTGTAAAGGAGTTGGGTTGTCTCTCTGGTCACCTTAGATGGGGGAAAATTTCTGGTACTACAGGAATATCAACGGTGGATTAAAATTAATGTGGGCCTATTTCTTTTATTTATTGTGTAAATCGGAGGGAGTACGGTACTCCATAACAGGGGTGAGCAAATAACCCCAAAAAACCGATCCGAATGATCAAAACCGACGTCGGTCTAAATCGGTTTTCAACATTCCAAAACCGACTTTGACCACAAGTGGCGCTGCTGCAGTAAAAATCTGCCCATAGTACTAGTCTCTTAGATTGAAAATACTATGCCAACAACATTGACAAGGTTTTTTTTTTTTTTTTTTTGGGGAAGAGGAATGATGAATTATTTTGTGTAGAAACTTGGTTTTAGCCTCATTTTTGGATGTAAAGAATCTTCTTGTTGCATCTGCATAAATTATAATAACTACAATTTTAATTACTATTACAAAATATTCTAAATTTATGAAAATGGTTCAATTCTACCTTATTCGAGATCAATCAATTTATACTCTACAACTTTTCAATCTTATCAAATTAAATTTTAGACTTATTATAATTTTTACCTTTTTTTCCATTTTGGTCACATTCACCTATGAACCTCAACAAAAAAGGAACAATAAAATCTTAATAAATTGATGCGTATGACTAAGTTTTAGCGAGTCGATTTAATGTCATCTTTATTTGAGGCTCCATCAATTTTGCATGAGGTCCTTCTTTTATAACATTTCAAACAAAAGTATACAATAAGTTAAAATTCGCAATGCTTAGAAGGTACTATTAATATTCATAGGGTTTCATCTCAAAACTAATTAGCAATGAGAGGAGTAGTCCATGTGTATTATACAATTGGTAATGAGAGTAACCCATGTGTATTATAAACCTATGTAAGGTCCATTCTTTTATCAATGTGAAATCCTTAATAAGTACAAGTTAATAAAATTGAAAATTTATAATAAAAATGGAAGTTAATAAAATAGAAAGTCTAATAAAAATGAACTCGCATGGATAAAAAATTGAACTTTTTTCTAAATCAAATCAGTCAAATATCTCATAAATTTTGGGATATTTAGGGAGTTGGCTAAATTTGTACATTTTACAACTTTGCTCGTAATACGTACGAAGGGATTTACTAGATTTATAAATATATTTCCACCAATTAAAAAATTTGACTCATTTATAGATTTATCTTATATATCTATTCTTTTTTTTATATATATATAGTATCTCTCAAGCTCTCCCCTCAATGTCATCCATCTGCCATTTTTTCAAACTTTCCCCCCGCAACTATCATTTGATTGAATTGATAATATTGCTTAAGGTGGTCTGTGTCACATTTTTTAATTGACAAAAAGAAAGTTTCACACCTATCATTATTCTGGAATGGTATTATTAGGCCATCAAGATGTGACATGAGATCTAACGGTTCTGTCGAATGAAGACTCCTAGAAATGGAAGTACGACATAAATGTAGTTTATACGGTGGATACTCATGGAACTCCATTTTTCTTATTCTCATTTCAAATGAATGAAGAAATCTAAGCCTGGGCAACTATTTGTGTTTTTGGTTTCTCCTTTTTTTTAAGAAACATTTTAAAAATTGTATAGAAATTCTAAGAACAACAAAAACAAGTTTCTTGTTTCCTTTTCCAATTTGTTCCAAAACAGAAATAAAAACATTGTTTTGTCATTCTTGAATCTCTTAGTGTTAGGGTACGTTATGCAATTCTGTTTTCTTTGTTAAAAATGAGAAATGGAAACAACAAACGGGAAGTAACCAAACAAGCACTTAATATCTCAAATTAATCCGTTTTTTACCTTTTTAAAGATTTGTGGCTAGTTATGAACCTTTTATAGTTGGAGGACACTATTTTGTGAATATTGATTTAGGGCTAATAATAATGTTTAACGAGATTTCTGAAGCAAAATATCAAACTTTGGGATCAAGGAATACTTTTTTCATCATGATTGTTTTAAAAGAACTCTATTTCATAATAGATGCTAATCTTGATCTAAATTACTTAATTATATCATTACTATGAGTATATATATACATTATAGATACAACATTGAGTTATTTTTAGTTATCTATCATTGCTACAAAAGAACTTTGCATATGCATAAGATAAGATAAGATTAGGTAGTAATCAAGTTAATTTACCACTTTTTTGAACCATGGCCAACATACCCTAAATACCCTTTTTTTTCTTTTTTTTTTTTTGGATTACTATTTAAAAAAAAAAACTCTTTTAATGACCAATGTGGCTCTCTAAGAGATCGTAGGTTCATATGGAATGAAAATATAATATCACATCCTTAGTTGCTTGGATATCTATAATATAATTTGATTTATTTGATATCGTTGAATAATATGTTTGTTTAGTAGGAAAGTTTCTGTGAAGAACTCTTCTAAACTAAAAACGAGAAACGAAGAAATAGAAATGTTACTAAAAATTTCCACCAAATTAAACATAAACACCCCTTAAAAGAGACAACTTGCGCATGCTTCTAAATTTGTCTGATCCAACACTTTAAACTAGGTATTCATATAGTTTAAATGACTTTAAACCAATCAAATCCTTACTTTATTTGATTAGAGGAAATTTCAATATGTGATTGATGAAAATATGTTATAAGAAATCCACAAAGATTGTAAGGTTTTTAACTTTAGTGCAAAAGTATTAAGCATTCACAAAAACTTTTATCATTAAGGAATTTGACTAAGGTTTTAAAAGCACTTTAAAAGCAATCACTTAAGGTTAAGCACACAATTAATCACAAAACAGAGAAACCCCACCAAACCAAAAGTTTCTTCCAAGAAATGATTTGGGTGTTAAAAGCCTACCAATTTATGAAACATTTTCAAAGAAAGACAATTAAAAGGAGACATACCCCCAACAACCAAAACCCACTTGGATTAAAGGTTTGGAACTCTAGATAATTCTCCTTTAGCAGCTACCAAAATCGGATTTTCGAAAAAGAGAAAGAGGAAAATTCCTCGATTCACCTAAAATAATTTTGGGAAAGTTTTAGTCTTATAAATGAGTTTATGTATAGCAACTCCGTCAAGCAATGACTCATTGCATAAGTACATGTATGTGAACAGTGCATATACTCCAAGTATACGGGGGAGATAAAAGTCAAACGATCGCCTGACTTGTGTATAAAAAAATAAATAAATGAGTTGACGTGAAAAACTTCACCACGAATCTCTCCAACAATTTAATTAGTTTGTGAAAGTATTCATTTAATCTTACTAATTAACATAAATGGTATAAAAGACCTACATTAAAGATTCAAACTCTTTAATTTTCAATTGTCTTTGTCAATACAAGAAAATAAGAAAAGTGATATATGAGTTAGATGAAGGAAAGAAAGGAGAAAAAAAGAAAAAAGGTCCACTGGCGAACTAAATTCTCATAAAAATAAAAGTTTGAATACTATTTTGGTTCATATATTTTCAGTTTTGTTTATTCTGAACAACGTTAAAACTCTAGCTTCTTCTTGACCTTCAAAATCTTTACTTCTTTTGTAATTATGATTATATTTCAAGAAATTTTATGAGTAGAGTGTCATGATAAAATTATGATTGAAAAAAAATGAGATAAAAATGAAAATCAAGGGACCAAAATGATCACTTTCTAAACGTAGTACAGAAAATAGACGCTTTTGAAAATACAATGACGACTAAAATGAACTAAATTTGAAAGTACAGGAATAAAAAATGGACGTTTTGAAAATAAGTATTTAAAAAAAAAAAATACTATGCCAAATTTTGGATGCTTGTGATTCCTACAAATGAGTCATTCTTTAATTCCCACCCTAGGTTTTAATGATATGCACATGCAAATGTCTATCTGGATGTGTTAGTTTAAAAAAATAAAATGTGTTTGATTAAGTCCCAAAGATATTTAAAGAAAATAATTCCAAAGTCAAAACCCTAATTTTTTTTCTATGGGTTCTAACTTGAAGAGAGAGTCAGCATAAATAGACCAGGCACCAAATTGTGTGGTGGGAAGCATGAACTCAACCAAAAATAAAGAGTGACAGAAGAAATTTCAAAATTATGTGAATGCAATTTATTGCACATTTACATTTTCATTGACAAAATTTCATCCATTAATTGATATTTAAGCTAATCATAACGTATTTTAATTTATTTTTAAAAATTTGGTTATTAAAATTTTATCCATTCCATATCTTTCCTCAACTATAAAAAAATACCAAATAATTGACAGAAACGAAAAGAGAGGGATTCGAACCCTCGGTACAAAGAACTCATACAACATATTAGCAATCCATGAAGGCTTGAAAAAAGCCCTTCTTTATACCTCTTTTTTATCTTTATCTAGCCTTATTATATAGATATATAATTATATACATAATTAATTATCTCGATATATTTAAACTACATATCCGATGTATAGTGGACCTTTTTTCAAGCTATCTCCAATCCTTCATCAACTTTTGTTAAACTTCAAAGAGCAAAATTAATATCTTCAATTAGCTAGACTTAATCGGGTAATTATTTTGTTTTTTATTTTCTGTTTTTTAAAGTAAGCTTAATTTCTCACAAATAATTGTTTATATTTAACATTCCTTCAAAACAACAAAAGAATTTCTAGATCTTTTTTAAGGGGCATTTGCAAAAGTAACAAAAAAATTAATAGAAATTTGTTTAAGTATCAACTACTTTTCAATTTTTCAAAGTAGAAAAAATCTAGAAACTTGTAAGAAAAATAAAAAGTCCAATATACTTTCAACCAACACATCAATCCTATATTACTTCTCTTTAGTGTTTTCAGTTTCTCTTAATGAATTGTATTGTGTTATTTACCGATGTTAAACGAATTGTTTGTTTTTTGTAACCTAAATATTTGTCTTCTATACCTGATATGAATGCTTACATACAATTCATATACCTGATTTATTATATTACTAAATGAATCAATAAATTGATATACCTGATTATGAGTGTTGATATATACACTAACGATATATCTGATATAAAAGTGTTGACATCTCACTGATATACTTGGTTTGATATTTTGTTATATTTTGTCCTATGTTTGCCATATTTTGTCAAAAACACAAAAAGTTGTTGCTGTATTTACAAATATGAGAAATGTTTTAGCTACCCATTACAAATTCTGATATTTTAAAGCGGTGTTGGGTTAATTAAATACAAGTATATAGAAGACAACTTTTAGGAAATTAAAGCCATGGAAACAACATAAGATTTGGCATGAAAAACTAAACATTTTGAAAGAGAAAAGTAGAGAGGTTAGTTGATATTTGTTGATAGAAGGAAGTCAAAGCTTTGCTTTGTTTCTGGTGATCATAAAATCCCTTTAGAGAGATGAAATTTAATGCATCCTCAACCTCTGCCATCTTTATTAGGCTTTTATTTTGCCTAAAATAACTCAGCAAAGAGACAAAGAATTAGTCTTTTTTTTTTCTCTCCCTTAATGTCAAAACTCCAAAGTTGGGGAAACAAAAGAGGGTTTTTTTGTTTTCCCTCACTGCCCTTTTGCTTTCCCCTCAATGACTTCTCATCTCATTTGCCTTGCTTTGTTTGTCCTTTCTTTTGAAAAAATCCCTAATTTTCTGACCCATGCAGAGTTTTCTCTCTCTCTCTCTCTCTGTTGCACACATATACATGCAAATGTAACATGAGCTACCTCAGCCTTTCTTGCTTTTGTTTTGCTTTTTTTCCCAATCTTTTCTTTGTTGTCTTTTTCTCTCTCATATCTCTCTCATTCCTTCTCTGTCTCTCTCCTTCTCTCCAGTACATTTTATGGGTGATATGAAAACAAAGATTTGAATGAAATATAGAATTATATTTTCTGTTTTCAGCATCTTTCTAAGAAAATACTTAGCTTCTTAATACTGACGAATAATCTTCTTCTTACCATGCTGAAGATCATAGAATTAGAAATAACTTTGACAACACAAATGTGAAAACGAGAAACAGAATTGAGATTAAATTTATAAAAATACGAGCTTTCTCTCTCTCATTTCTAAGTTGGGCTTGGCTGTGGGGTAACTTTTGATCTGTGTGAATCTTTTATTTGGCTTTGCTCTCTCTTCTTTGCATACATATAATATGGATTTGTCTTTGTTTCCTGTTTTTGGAAGTTTCTTGTCATCTTCTCCTAACATCTTTTCCCTTTTTGACACTTTTAGCCCTCCCTTTTCCCAATTTTACCTTCTTTGCTCTCCTTTTCATTCAGCTTCTATCAATACCTTTTTTTTCACTTTTAATTTGATTCTAAATCAATATATATAATTTTACTATAAATTAATATAATTAAGTCACCCATATACCATTAATATGACAGCTAAGTTTTGCAAAGGGCCTTCCTAATTTAATAATTAAGTAGTTAAATGGAAACAGATATTATCTTCTTTGCTCTCTATTTTGCCTCATGTTTTTCTTGTCTCTATGAGTAATTTGAATATTAAAAAAAAAATTGAATAGGAACATGTGTAGATGGTTGAGAGGGAATTGGATTAATTAATTGAGTAACTGATGCGCTCGCATATATTAGAGAAGTTTTTACGTGACTTGTCGTATGTTATATTAAGATGTGAGGTTATGAATCTCCCTCTAAATAATTAACCATTTAAAATAAGGATTTGCTAGTTCTCTTCGAGTTAAGATCGCTTGAGTTACAAATTCTTTCGTGACTGCAATGACACACTCGAATAAGATAATTTTTTACTCAAACACATACGGGTAAAGATATGCTTTAATTAGAAACTATGTTTCAGCAACATGTTGTTTGAGCTATCCTGTAATAGTCATGTGAATTATTATTTCAACCCTAGAGAGCAATGTACTAGACCGATTGAATTAATGAGAATATATAAGGTAATTGAATGTATCTTAAATCATTAGAATGAATTTAAATATTATTTAACCTCTCTTAAATATAATAAAAATTCAAACCATATTTGATGGAGGACAATTATTAAATTTAGGTCCAAATTACATCTTCAAAACATTTAATATATAGATAATTAGTTAAAATGGCAATTTGAAGGAAATAATTAAGAGTTTGACTTAAGAAGGTCATCTTTATATCAAATTGATTTTGAAAAAAATTTAAGCTTTATATATATGTTGATAAATTAGACATATTCTATTCCCCACATTTCTTTTTCCACCACTAAAACCAGAAAAAAAAAAGTGATATACAATTGAGTCAATATATTGTGATCACTTGTTCTGGGTCTTGGTCTGTTATATATAAAAATAATTTTATAATTAAAAATATAATTAACTTTTAAAACTTGCTAACAATAGTAATGTCGAATATGATTTGAAAAAATGTTAAATTAAATTTTTAGTTCGCATAGTTTAATATTAATTGTATTTAAATTCCAACGCAAGAATTAACTTAACTTTTTTTAAATTTTCAATCAAAATAATGTATTAAAATCTTAACTAAATTCATGTTTCTCAACCTATATGATTAGATCCCGCAACATGTGTGTATATTATATATATATAGTTCACTTGCCAATCGATTATTATAAAATTCTCGTTAAGATATCGACATTTCCATTGATATTGAAACTAGATTTGTTAAAGAAAAAGGATTGGAATGTAATTTGAAATTTGCAAAAGAAGAAAAAAAAATGTCGGAAATTTAGAAGCATAGAGGCGCGTGGCAGAACCTGCGCGTGGGGATTAACAATTAAAAGAAAACCTCTGAAGCTCTGCAATGGTATGGTTGAAGACTGTGTGTCTGAGTCCGCATTCTGAGCTTCCAGCTTTGTACACTGACCTCTCTCTCTCTCTCTCAACTATTGGTCCATACTTTCTCTCTCTCAAATCATTAAAATATGTATTATTCTTTTATTATAGATTAAAATTTATAATGATATAAGTCAAAGCGAATATCCCTCGATGATTGACATATATCTCCAATCAAGAGGTTGTATACATGGACGAAATCATTACAAATCAAAGTTAAGAGATTTAACCGTTACTTTAGCGGGAATACTTGGACTAAATGTGTCCTTTAATCTATGATTTAATAATTATTGAGTAATTTGTTTGTTTTTTTAATCTTGTGAGTTCAACAATATGTGTAGGTGAGATGTGAATTTTTAACGTTTTGGTTGTATGCCGAGAGGTCATAATTACTGCAAGAAAATATATTAGGAAACAAACCTAGCTAATGAAGAATTATGAGACATAAAACCTTAATTAATATCTTAATCAATTGAGCTATGCAAGTTGACAACTTGTGAGGCGCTTGCATATATTGTTGGAGAAATATGCATAAAAAACTTAAGGAAACACAAAATTAAAAATTCGTACTCAATGCAGCGTTGTTTCCTTAAAACAATTTTGTTCTCTCTATGGTGCTCAAGGTTTCATGAACAATTGTCTCACAGGATATGATAGATATACTAACCTGTAAATGCAGCACTTCACACAGGACTCAATGAACTCACAGTATTTAAGTACTCGTACTGAGGAAAAGAGGGAATTTAGAGGGATGATTTTTTTGTGTTTCATAATTGAGAATGAACCACGAATTTATAGAGGGAATTTATAGGGATGGTAACCTTTACAAAAGACGTACCAGTTTATGAAAAGTTGTGATTCTTCAATTTTAACAAAAATAATTTTATTCAAAAAATTCCAACAATGAATAAAATTTATTTTAAAAAACGTATACAATTACTCATGAAGAATAACTACATCAGCATAAGTAGTCTAAGACTTTGAACTTTTCTTAGTAAAACTATGGAGTTCACATAGCCGATCAGTAGTTAAAAGAACTTTGAAGTGTCAACTTATTAGGAGTAAATCAACTTGTTGGAATTTTTTTAATAAAATTATTTTTGTTAAATCTTTTTTTTTCCAAACTTTCAAGTTTATTTTGATTTAATTCTTTTATTCTTTCTATTCTCATGTTACATTATTGTGTGAAATTTTTTAAAATAGGAAATACTTTAGTAAATCTGGAGTGTTCCCTAGCTTGATTCTTTCTTTGCTTCCGTCGCTCAGTGCATCCCCACTACCGCCCCTGACAAACTTTCTGTCTAACTGTCGAGATCTCTTGCTCGGTGTGCTCGTTACTCGTTTAGCTCGGCAAGCAAGTAAGTAATTTTTCCTCAGCGTTTCGTTTCTAAGCTAGGTGACCTGAGCTTGGGGATTTTGTTTAGTTAGYAAGGGAGTAGGCAGGGGGGGAGTAAAAGGGTGGGAATAGATTGTAGTGAATTGTGGGAGTTTCTAAGGAAAGCTATCTTCTCAAAGTAAAATCTTCAAAAGTTAAAAAGGTTTTTTCTGGTAAGAAACTTTTTTTTTACGAAGTTAAAAAGCCAAATTTTAATGAAGTCAACTTAAGCATAATTCAATGGATTATATATAATCGATCAAAAGATCATACTCCCCGTATTTAATTCAATAAATAAATATATATATATATATATATTTTAATCATATATAATCATTATTAATATATCTCTTACTTCTTTCTAGCTAATTACAAATACATTATTGCACTAATATTTTTTTAAATTACAATAATAATTTATGACTATATTATTGATGGTAAATTTTTTATTATAACAATTTTTTTAGTATTAATAACAATGAAGAATTAAAAATAAATTACATCAACTAAAATACTATTTTTACTAGAACAACCATAATTTAATATTAAATATTATTTTTTAGGCATAATATTAAATATTATTAAAGTTTATTATTCTAATATTTATTAGTAATGAATTATATTTTTAAAGATTTATTGATTAATAACAACAAACTAAAATTAAAAACATAAAACATAAAAATAAAAAATATTATATTTTATAATAAAATCGCAACAACTAATAATTTTTTATGTAATGAAAATAATAATAATAATAATAATATAAAACATTTAATTAAAAAAGTTATAACATGGGAGAAACTAGGTAAAGGTTGTAAACTAATCATAATGAGATTGATGAGGTTGTAAGAGATAAATGAGATTACACAATTTAAGATGGTTCCCGAGTGGATTCTGATTCTATTCCTACAATTTGACAAATAAGATAAAAAAAAATATGAAATAATAAATTCTCACATAACCTAAGATCCATAAGTTTTTTTAAGCCACACAATAAGTTAGATGTCGAGTTTGCAAATAAAATTAGGTCTTTATTAAATAATTAACAAAAATGAATAATAAAGACTAAAATAATATTAGTGTTTTGAGGTGGCGAGTATGACTCATAATTGACATATATCTCCAACTAATAGGTTGTGAGTTCGATCCCTCATCTCCATTACTAAAATAATAATATTAAAATTTTTATTCTAGCCAATAGGAGGAAAAAAGGTCTAAACTACCAAGGTGATTTTTATGGCTTGAGTTTAGTTTCAATTTGATCCTTGTAATTTTAAAATTTTTAACCTAGTCCCGAGACTTATTTTTCAATTTAATCTATATAGTTTAAAACTTTAAATTTAGTCCATAAATTTTTATTTTTCAATTTGGTTAAATTTACCGATAGTTCCTAAACAATTTTTTGCCCACTCAAAGACTCACAAGTTTTCCTTTTTATTTTTATTCAATATTAACCTCTCCGGCAGATAAGCTAGCATACAAATTCACATTGTCACCAAAGAAAATATGTCACATGTTCGATAGGGTAACATCTTGTAATGACAAAAAACAATTTATGAGATTTAACAAAATTATAATAGTCAAAATAAAACTTTTTAAAATGATAAGAACAAAATTGAAACTAAACAATTTAAAATTTGATAATCATTTCTTATTTATCATTCTTTACCATTTAAAATTAAAAAGTAAATCCTTTTATACGAAAATTAAGTTTTAAAATTAAATATTCAAAATTTTTATCTTACAAATTTTCAAAATATTTATTATACGTTCTATTTGAAAAATAGAAAATTATAAATGAGAGTCAGAAACAAAAAAATAAAATTTTGTTTGTTTCAAAAATTAATTATAAATTTAGGAAAAAAAACAAAAAACAAACAAAATAATCAAACGCATATATTTTTCAAAAAATAAAAACAAGTGATGTTTACCAAATTTGAAATTTGTTCAATAAATTACGTCGAAATGAAAATGATTTTTTTATTTTTTTTATTTTTGACAAAACGAAATGAAAATGATTGATGAAGCTACATCGAAACAAGCCAAGACCAAATTCCCAATTCCCACATTCAAAGATACCACAGAAATTATTAAAAATAAAAAATACAAATTATATATATATAAAACATTAAAAAACAAAAAGAAAAGCTGACGTCAGGCTCTCTTCTTCCTCTAATTTCACAACACCATTTTCAAATTCCAAAAATTTTCCAATTGATAAGCATTAAGCAAATTCCTCCATTGAAAGAAACTAACAATAATCTCTCTCTCTCTCTCTCTATAAAGCCCACAAATTTCTCCCTCTCTTCTCTCCTCTCACCTTCCACCGCCATGGATTCTGTTGCCTTTCTAAAGTTCTGGAAAATCGCCG
>NW_019104692.1:290931-358656 GCF_001995035.1 Momordica charantia
GAAAAATGTGGGTTTTTTGTTTGGTTTGTAAAGGAAGAAACAGAAACAGAGAGAGGAAGGAAATTTTTTGGTGATGGAAGTGATGATGAAGAAGAGATGGATCATAATTAATTATTATGAAGCAATTTGAGAAATGAAATCTGATTATAAAATTATCTCTGCCTTTGTGTTGGGGTTTACCTCCAAGCATTACCCAAAAGAAAAAAACAATGGGGATTTTTTTTTCTTTATATCTTAAAGAAACAATGTAAAATGTAATGTAGTTTCAAAAAGTTCAAAATATAACTTTGTAGCTTCTTTTTCTTCTTCCAATTTTCAGTTTTATTTATTTATTAATTAGTATTATTATTTTCTATATGATATCTAATGGTTTAAATTAATCTAATTATAATAGCAACTTAATCCATTATATCTACGATATGTTGATGTAGCAAATGACATGGCAAAGTGGCTAGTGTTGTAGGGAAGGTGGCCATGGAAGAAGAGACAGGTCGAAATTTGGCCCAAAAAACTCTATGGAGTTGAGCGGGATCTAAGACTTTTTTTAGTACAAAATGTACATCGTGAGTTCACAGTCACAGTCTTTTAGTTAAGTGTTTAACTAGTTGAGATATGTTTAGATTGATCGGAATCTGAAATCTGGTAAAATAGTTTTTAGTTCCAAAGTATTTATTTGTTAGTAAAAAGAAGTAAATGCTTCTATTAAATTAAGAAAAAAAATATTGACAAACTATTATTATCATTATGAAAGTCCATCAATATTTTTTTAGGTTAAATTAAAAGGTTAATCTCTCCATTTTTAGATTTGTGTCTAAATAAATTTTTGAAATTTAAAAAATGTTTAATAGGACTTTAAATTTTCAATATTAATCGTTTAATAGGACTTCAAAATTTTCAATATTAATCTCTAAACTCTAAAAATGTTTAATAAATTTTTAAATTTTTTATTTTGTGAACCTATTAAATATTTTTAAAAAATTCAATAACTTATTTGATACAAAATTAAATGGTCGATAGAACTCACAAACTTAGAGGATTGAAATAATTTCTTTTTATTTTGAGTATAATAAATTGGGGTATGTGAATTTAAACCTCCGACCTCAATAAAAAGAATAGATATTAATTACTGTTAAGTTATGTTCGCATTTTTTTTTGTTAACAAAACTATATAGACTAATTAAAAATAAAGATGGAACCAAAACAATATCTTAACCTTTTTAGAAAATATTGACAAAAATACGATACTTTCGCCTAGTACAAGATAAGTCATCTTTTAGAAAGATAAATATATCTTCCATCTCTTTAAGAAGTGATTTATTAAAAAATAATCTTGGATGATCCTTTTTTATATAAAAAATTAATATAAAATCATGCTTTTAGAAAGACAATTCGTCTCCTCCAATCTCATTATTAAACATTGTTTTTCCTCCTAAAAATCACTTTAAATATGAAAAATTGTTGGATTCTTGATCGTTGTTGAAAACTGTAAATGTAAAGATAAGGTGTTTAAATCAAAGATTTGGGTGATGATTTCTCTGCAATTTTGGGGGTGGATTGAAATGACTTGACGTCTTTGCCAGCCTTTGCCTTTTCTTTTTTCCTATTTGAAATAAACTTTGGGTTTGCTCTTATTTCAAGACAAATGTACCTTTTTTTCTACCAGTGATGAATTAATTGCATCATTAACCTGAGTCTTAATTATATATTCACGGCTTCAACTCAATCCATTACCAAATGATACTTAATTTAGTTTGAATTTTCATTCTCACATGTTATACTAAGAAAAAAATAGATAAATGTGGATGGAAATATTGATATCTCAATTTTGTAAAAACGTAGATGAAAATATCAATAAAATATCAATGTCGATAGATATTCCTTCGAATTTAAAAAATTAATAAATATCAATGAAAATCTCTCCATTTTTACCGGTGATGTTTGTTCAATTAAAAAAATTGATTCAGGAAAGTTTAAAATCGTTTTAAATTGATTTTTAAAGTATTACTTTATGGTGATTTTTGAAAATCAATTATAATTAAATATTTTCTTTTTGTAAAATTAATCATCACTTCCAAATACACCCTAAAAGTGTTTTAGAGAGTTTTAAAATTTTTTAATAGCGCTTTTTATTGCATAAATGTGTGAAAGTTTAGAAAAAATAATTTTAATTGGTTGAAAACAAAATTTGTTTTTGTGTATGGGTGAGACTGGCATATAATAATCCATTTGAATTTCAAACCATAACAAATCAATTTTTCGTTTTCCAAAAACCATTTTGAAATTCTATATAAATTTCAAAAAAGAAAAAGTAGTTTTAAAAAATAGGGTTTTGTTTTCAAAATCTCATTTTTTCTTCTAATACTCAACTTTTTTTTTTCTTTCTCATATTTATCTTTAAAAAATTTATTTCTCACTCTAAAATTTTTTTATTTTTAAATTTCTTTCTACAAACTTTATTTTTCTCTCTCTAAAATTTTCATACTTTGAATATTTATTATTATTTATCTCTCTCCAAATTTTTATGTATTTTTGTTTTTTTCTAACGGATCAATTCATTTCTCTCTCTAAAAATTTAATATTTTTCATAATTTTTTCCTCTCTAAAATTTCATCTTTTATAATTTTTCTCTCTTCGTATTTTTTTATCTGAAAATTATTTTATTTTCTCGTTCAATTTTCTTTCACTGTAACTTTTATTTATCTTTGTATTTATTTATTTTCTCTAAAAATTATATTTTGAATCGTGTTATTATCTCTAAATTTATTTCCACTATAATTTTTCTCTTTCTTTATAATTTCTTTTTTTTTTTCTCTTTAACATATCTTTTCCTCTCGACTTTATTTTTTTCCTCTACATTTTTTCTCTTTTTGTCTTTAACTTTTCTTTTACGATTTTTTTTTCTAAATCTTTTTATTCATCTCTCTAAAATTTATCTTCAAATAGTTTATTTACATCTCTCTAAACTTGTATTTTCATGGGGAGACAAAAATTTTCGGAAATGCATGTCCTGACCCCGTCCCCATCCCCAATTCCATTTTTTAAATAATTAATATATATTTATTACACTTTTTTATACTTACATTCTAAAAATAATTAAAAACAATTATAAAACCGATAATTTTTCTTGAGAACATCCCTCGGACCCAAGGAGTCTGAGATGGAGACGGAGACTAAAAATTTTCATAAGTACGAGAATGGGGAGAGCATCCTCACTCACACCCACACCATTGTCATCTCTACTCTACATAAAATTTTCTATTTTCAATTTTCTAACTTTTTAAAAACAAAAAACAAAAAATGGTTATCAAACATATATGGTTTTTGTTTGTTTTTGTTTTTTAAAAACAGAAAACCAAAAACCAAAAACTAAAAACAAGAAAAACCAAAAACAAAAAACTAAAATTGTTATCAAATGGGCTCTAAATGATCAACTCCCTCAATTCTAATAACATCGTTATTCATCTATAGCTCCGAGATTTTTTTAAAAAACTAAAAAATTGAAATTCAAATAATACCATTATCGTGTAACCATATAGCTAGTTCAACTCATCAGGTCAGACTATGTAGTTATTTTAACCCGAACATTCAAATTACAATATCTAGAGAGTAAGGAGGAGAGTCAACTTGAACATATCTCATCAGGTTAAGGCATGTATCATCGATGTCTAAGTTTCCAATTCCCACCTCTACATATATGTTGTTATAACGTTGTTGAACTAAAAAACAATTATGTAAATAGGATAGATTTACCATGGTAAAAAGTACAATTTAGCCTCAAAATCACTAGATTAGTTTGATAATGATTTTATTTTTAGTTTCATGGTTTATAGAAGAGAAATTATAATGGATGGTGAAAATAGTTGCCATATTTGCAAATTTATCACACTATTATTACTTTTTTTTCTGGAAAACATGGCAAAAATTTCACTCATTTGTAACTAATAGTACCATTTTTACATCATTAATAAAATATAGTATAAAATATAATTTTGGTCCCTAGGTTTGAGGTAGGTGTCTATTTGGTCTTTAAGTTTCAAAATGAACATTTTTTGTCCCTAAGGTTTGAGGTAGGTGTCTAATTGGTCCCCGAAGTTTCAAAATAAAAACTTTTGGTAATATTAAAATGACGTGGTAAATTGCAATTAAATTATTTATTGTAGTTGCTGATGTGATAAATTATATTAATTAAATGATATATGCCCGATATGAATGGCGGACGACGGTGGCAAAGACATGGTGGTCGTTGGAAAAGGATAGGAGAAGAGATGAGGAAAGGAGAAAGAAAGTATCATCACCTACACATATATTATTTAATTAATATAATTTGCCACATCAGCAACTACAATAAACAATTCAATTTCAATTTGCCACATCATTTTAATATTAATTAATTAACAGTAAAAAAATAACCATTTAGAAATATTTCTCAAATTTCAAGGACCAAAAGTGCTCATTTTAAAACTTGAGGGACCAAGTTGACACCTACTTTAAACCTCAATGACCAAAATGTTTATTTTGAAACTTTAGGGACCAAGTAGACAACTACCTCAAACCTCAGGAATCAAAATTGTTCATTTTGAAACTTGAGGGACTAAGTAAACACCTACCTCAAACCTCGAGACCAAAAATATATCACTAGTATACATAGTATAAAGGATATCACTAATGTATTATTTAATATAAAATATGTCAGTTGATAGATCTTTTTTAATCACTAATACCAACCATTTTTGTATAATTGTTAAAAGTATATCCCTAATATATAGATTATTACATTTGTATCATTTTTACAAAATATTTTATCATGCATGCGACAAGTATACTATTATTTAGGCTCCCATGAGCTATTATCACAAAAAGGTCCATCTAAAAGAATTAAACTTGTTTAGGTTGTGAGTTCGATCACTACTCCACGCCTTCACATGTTGTACTAAACAAAATTTGTTTACTTCAATTATTTAATTTTTTTTATAATTCTGACCAAGATGTAAAGTAACTAAGGACCTTTTAGCAAAACATGACATTTTTTCTTGTCTTTCGATCATTTGGGATACGTGTTTCTCATCATGCCTCTTAACTGTTATAGTATTGTTAATGAATGTTATATCTCAAATGTAACCTTTTGTAGTATTTAATAAAGCTTTATTTTACTCTTAAAAAATAATAATAACTAAGGATCAGACAAGCTCTCATGTAATGTCCAAATAGAGACGAGAGGTAAATGAATCAACCAGTACCACATCTGAATAGAGGGATTTTGAGATCATGGAAGCACGGTTAAGAAAGACTTTAAAAAAATTGATAGTCACTACCTTTACTAACAATATGCACCTTCCTTTTTGGCAACTCAATCATAAGAACTCAAGAAGCATTTGAGTAAGAACAAAGCATGTTGAAAGAATTCGTGTTGGCTTGTAGGAATAGTCTTCGTTCTTTTAAGTAGCTTAGAGTGGTGCAACCATGTTGCACAGAATTTAGAGGAATGTCGAGACAATTACGTGTCATATCTGGATCTTGAATCTTGGTCCAAATCCTAAACCTGGAGCCTTAGATTCTTTCCGAACCTGAGAAATAATATTTGAACTTTTACCCAGCTGTCATAAATACAATTTTTTGACTTGGATTGATGATTTCATGGAAAGCACTCCATAGTTGATTTAACCATAGGGTTTGAAATTCAGATAGATTATTATATGAAAGTCTCACCCATAGATCAAAAGTAACATATGACAATGTTAAAAAATATGAAATTTTGCATCTATTTTATTTTCTCATATATGGTTTAAAATACTTTGTTTTATACCCAAAACTCTCATATATCTTTCATTTTCACATTTGATACATGTGACTTATAACACAAGTTAAAGCTTCAACTGTAATACTTTAGTTTAAAATATTTTTGACTTAGATTGATGATTTCACAAAAGGTGACTTTTATTTTATTTTATATTATCATCGAAATGACTTAATTTATAAGTACTTAACGCAAAAAAGTATCCAACACTACTGTTTGGTTCTAGTATTTTTTTAATGATCAAAATTTATTTAAAAATTCACTACAATGAAAGTAATTAAAATTTACAAAGTTATTTTAAAATAAATAAAATAAAATTACACAAAAAGAGAAAATAGATTGAGTTGTATAGTTTGAGCTTAAATTAAATTTAGTACCTATGGTTTTAAAATTTTCAATATAGTCTTTAGAGTTTAATCTAGTTTCGATAGCTTATTTTGTGTTTAAAATGACAACTTTATATATGTCAACTGCTCGCTTTGGCTCTCCATGTATTTTGTTGGAAGTATAAATCTCCTAAACTTTGCGGAATCAGTTTTATTCTTGTTGGGCCGAAGTCGCTCCCGCTCGGCCCATCCGCTTCCTACATGGTCCAACAACTACCAGACCGACAATCAAAAATTGGTCAGCGTGGAACGGGAATGAAATGGAACACGCATGGCCGAGCCATTGCGGAGTAGCAAATTCACATTCACTCACGACCCTTGGAACTCTTGTAGAGACGCAAATGATTTACTCCAATTTCTTGCTTTCTATCGTATATATATCCAACGCCGACGCTCTCCTCGATTTCCATGTCTTCAGGTTTGCATTCTCTGCCGCATCGCTGTTCAAAGTTTCTGATTCATCTCCGATCGCCGTCTTCTTCATTGATCACTCTCTTTTGCGCGAGCTTTTGCAGTTCGTAGATTGGTGATGGCGGCTGCCTCTAACTCTGTGTCGCTGAAGCACGGGCTCTCTCTGTGGTGCCCCAACTCTGGTCCTCTTCGCGGACCTCACCGGCCTTCCTCGGTTGCCTTCAGAGGCTTCCGGAGAAGCTACGTTGCTGCCTCCACGGCTTTCGCCAACGAGAATAGAGAGTCAGTGCTTTCATTTAATTTTGTCCAGATTTGTGTTGGATCGTGCGAAGGAAGTTTGGGTTGGAGGATGAATTTTTGTGGTTTTTGTGTTGGTTCTTGAAGGTTTGTGATTGTTGGTGGCGGCAATGCTGCTGGTTATGCGGCTCGTACTTTTGTTGAGCACGGTATGGCCGATGGACGGCTTTGTATAGTATCTAAAGAGGTGATTCGGTTTCATATGTTCTTGATCGCATATATTTTAAAATGTTGACCATGAAGACATTGAATTAGCTTGTTTTCCGCTTTGAACTGTGAACTTAACTTATTCTTGCGACTGATATTTTTATTGCAGGCATTTGCGCCATACGAGCGTCCGGCTCTCACAAAAGGTTACTTGTTTCCTCTCGATAAGAAACCAGCTCGCCTGCCTGTAAGATATAATTGCTCTCGAAGATTACTGTTTAAATTTGCCGTCAATCTTCTGAACCTGATTTTCCATTTCTTTGTTCGTATATTCTAAGCTTGGCCATTTAGTGAACTCTGGAATTTGTTAAGGACCGATAGTCAATCGGAATTGTACACTATCGCCTTTTGCTTATATAGTTTAAATCCAATCTTCTTGCTGGCCCTTTGTTGTGGTGAAGTACATTTGATTTTACTTTTCTTATAGGGGTTTCATACTTGTGTTGGATCTGGTGGGGAAAGACAAACTCCGGAATGGTACAAGGATAAAGGTATTGAGGTAAATGTCATTTTTTGTGTTCTGTTTACGTGAAGTACTTTTCAAGTAAATATTTTGAAGCTTCTGTTATAATTTTTACAGAAAATATGGAACACTAGATTTTGATGTTGCCACCATATTATTAAGATATCATAGAGTATGATCGTGTGTTGTCTTCAAATGTTTAAGGTCATTCTCGACTTCTGTTGCTTTTATGTTTCCATGTATATTATTCTCATGCCAGATGTGAAATTTGGCGGTCGCCAAAATAGTCATTATAAAATGATCTGTAGCTAATTGTACGCATGGACATATAGATACCAGAAAATGCTATACTTGCATATGATGAGCGTGTATTTTATTGTTCATAATATGCAATACGAGGTTTTGATTAATCTTCTCCATGTTGTAAGGCTTGCAATTAAATGTTTTCATTTTCTTTTTAGATTTGGTTCCATGCTTTGTCCATTGTGTAGTAAAACTGCTTTGAATATCCCTTGTTATTCACCTTTCAGACGTTTTATCAAGATCAAGTTACGGGTATTGACATAGAAAACCAAACCCTGAATACTACTTCAGGAAAACTGCTCAAGTATGGATCCCTTCTAATAGCAACAGGATGTACAGCCTCGAGGTGCTGCTATTCTATCTTTTTCCACCAGTTCCCTTTAAGAATATACTGTTCTTGATAGGTGCCATTGCACTAAAACTCTAATATCTCTTCTCTCTTATTGTCAGATTTCCAGATAGGATTGGTGGCGGACTACCAGGTGTTCACTACATCCGAGATGTTGCAGATGCAGATTCACTTATATCGTCATTGGTATTTCACTAGTTTTGTGTCTTGCGTGCAATCCAGATTCACTTATATTTTTCTAACCTGTGTGAATTCTTTTTTTCCAGAAGTTACATTGTACTTTTTGCAACACCAATTGATTTCCATTTCCTTTCCAGGAGAAAGCACAAAAGGTCGTGGTTGTTGGTGGTGGTTATATTGGTATGGAAGTTGCTGCGGCAGCTGTTGGTTGGAAACTGGATACAACGGTATGGATGCCTACTATGTTGCTTGTATTTTGTTCACTTCACTAACTAATTCTCTGGGAGAAATTTTGAAATTTATGTTCACCTAATGGCTAATTTAATCTTCCTGTTCTTGTACCATCCTTTCATTTAATTGAAGTGATAAGACATAGAGAGCTATTTTGTTTCGAAACAGATAGTGATTACTATTTGTTTTATTCTTATGGTTTGTTTGGTTCGAGGTCTCATGTGATGTCCATGAAACTAAGAACCTAAAATTGAGTTGGTGTGACAATATTTGTTTGTGTATATACACAAGAATCTTGAACTGAAATAGTTGCAATTTAAGATACAATACTATTTTTGCATTGAAGATCATTTGATCATTGATAAGTTCATTACCTATTGTAATAATAAACAATAAAAATAACCTGAACTTTTGTATAAAATAAAATTATGTATGTATGTCTTGTGTGCGCCAAAATTTCCAAAAATTCCTATTGTTGGTGGGAAAGTGGTAAGAAGTAGATGAAAGATATAATAGTACGGAAAAAAGGAAAAAATTAACCTCGAGCACTCCTGGGCATGTGGATATTCAGAAGACCCTTGCATTTTGAGTCATAAAATAACCATATGTAAGCACTGATCCCCTAAGCACAGTTCCTGGATGCGTAGGCATCTGTTTCTAGGGAAGTGGAGGCAGAACCTTGAGATGAATTAGGATTGCTGAAATCCATATATATTCCCGTTCTAGAAACTGGGCAGGCAAATGGCTCTTAATGCTTTTTGTATTTGTTTTTTTCAAATAGACTAATGACTATCCGACATTATATAATTTTCCTTTTGGAAAACCTTGAACAAAATTTTGAATTATTTCCATAAGATATGTTAAATGGTGCTACAAATTATTCAAATTTGTGCTTTGTGTCATTTGGTTTGCAATTGTGATAAATTATTAATATTTGTTGCTTCATAGTTAATTTCAATTTTTAATTGTTAAATCCTACATTGCCGTACCCTTTGTCTATGACTCAAAAGTACTCAGGTGATCATAGAGGACCATGCACGATCTTGATTTTAAATTTGTGGAACTTTCCCAGTTGTATTATTTGGGAGCATGCTGACTGTAAAGTTTTCGGTTGACAGAACAATTTTATTTAGCCCTTTCCTAGTTCCTTGTTTGGAACCAACAAAAAACTTAAATTCTATCTAGTTATCTTCCTTACCCTTTTTGTGTACGTGTTTTAATATATCATTGGGACAATATAAGTTAGCTTGGGGAATTTGGGAAAAAAAAGTGATGGCTAGCATATAATTGCTTTTCACCACTTTTCAATCAGCACAATCAGCTTGCACAGTTTATCTGAGACCAGTACTGCTCTAGTAAAGCCAGCTAACTGTATTCAACGAGTCTATAGCCTTGGACGACAGGCCTGGGTAATCTTTGAAATTTCATCGTGATAGAGATAGATCATTGCAATTGTTGGCTAGCCTAGTTTTTCATTGATATTTTGTGTTTTACCGTCAATACTGTAGCTATGCTGGGATTTGAAATGTTGAGCACTATGTAATCCTAAAACTAGCATATTCTGCAGTTTAGTCAAAATGATCACATAATTAACTTTGCCAAATTGTAAATAAGATAAGGAAACTATATTAAGTGGAACTGTGGATGAGTGCTCCCTGATGGGTAATATATGTTTGTTGTTTATTTTATTTTTTTTATTTATTTCTCATAATTTAATCATCGTTCTGTATTTGTGGGTTCAAATTTTTAATTCTTTTGTCTTTAACTCCTTTCCCCCTGCTTTTGAAACGCTGTAGGTCATATTTCCTGAGGACCATCTGTTACAAAGACTTTTTACACCTTCACTGGCCAGAAAATACGAGGAATTTTACCAGGAGAATGGTGTCAAATTCTTAAAGGTTTCTCTCTCATATGTGATAATACTGCTACTGCTATGAAAATTTTGAATATTTGATAGTCATCATTGCTATCTTTCACCATTGATCAGGGGGCCTCCATAAAACATTTGGAAGCTGGTGCAAATGGTTGTGTCACTTCTGTTAAACTTGAGGATGGATCCTCCATAGAAGCAGACACGGTATTATTTTTTGTTATATTTCTTTCTTAATTGTCTACTCCAAACTTCGAGTGGGAATAGCCTGACACTCTTTACCTGTCACTTGCTATGAATCCCAAACTGTAGACATTTACCTTCAAGCAAAATCCCAAAATCAATCCATTTTCTCATGGTCTGATTAGAAGAGAGAGGTTTTTACCTGAGTAGGATGGGAACAAAGCCATATACACAACACAATTCGAGCAAATGAAAATCCAACTATGATGGAACGATTTTCACATTATTGGGACTTTTTCCCATCGTTTCTAGTGATGAGTAGGCTATTCACACAAAATACTTGAGTGGAATGTCTTTCAATGTTCACGTGTTTGATAAATACAGAAAATTCGGTTGTACAACATTTTACTGCACATGTCAATTAGGAAAACCCGGTGCATTGATATTTTCTTATTTCATTTATCATTTTTCCAGGTAGTAATCGGCATTGGTGCAAAGCCTGCTGTTGGTCCGTTTGAGCGAGTAGGGTTAAATAGCAGTGTTGGTGGTATACAGGTAAACTAGTGTAATGTGAAGGAAATTCTTCATTATTTTTACTTAAGAAATGACGCTTTTTTGTAGTCTTAAATTATTGATATTGTACTCCGACAAAAGTTTTCCATAGTAGAGTTGAGGAGAAGTTTAATTGTTTCACATGCCTTTAATGAAAAACATTACTTGAGGATAAACTAGTCTTTGGAGCAATCAAGCCAGAACTAATCATCCAAACTAATTACCGAATTGAAAATGTCATAGATGTTCGTTATTGTGTATGTGTTTGACAATTGACATATACATGTTCTTGCCTACTCTATTTGGATAGAGTTGGGATTATTATTTTTCCTTTTCTATATGAGAGAATTCCATTAACACGTCTCTCTGTAGGCCAATAGGGGCAGGACAGGAACCTTACTTTGGTTTCTGTATCACCATCAGCATTATTCATAGTGCACTTTTGCGAGGTTATGAAAACTTTCCAGAATTTAATTGCCACTAAGTGTCACTTCAGTTTCAAATCATAATTTGTTTTTTTTTAAAACCTTACTCTAACAGGATCTGTTCGGTAGGTTCCACAACTGTCCTTGAGTTTGAAAAAATCATAATTTGTTTTTTGAATCATTAAAATATCCAAGGAAATGACTTCTATTACAAGTAGAAAGAGGCTAAGCTATACACTTTTGACCTAGGTTGATGGCCTGTTCAGAACAAAGATACCAGGAATTTTTGCAGTTGGAGATGTGGCAGCATTCCCATTAAAGGTATCTTTCCTTAAGTACCTTTGTTCTTCGATCCCATTTTCAACTGGATAATGATTGGGATTTGAATAAAACAGCTGTATGACCGTGTAGCTCGGGTTGAACACGTGGATCATGCTCGTCGATCAGCTCAGCATTGTGTCAAAGCTTTATTAACTGCTCAAACTCAAACGTAAGTTGGACTACTTTCTTTGAGACTGGCATTTGAATCTTAAACAATCTCTTTTATTCATTATCCACTCGAAGGAACAGCATACTTATCCTTTACACTACTACCAGATACGATTATCTTCCATACTTCTACTCAAGGGTGTTTGAATATGAAGGAAGCCCTAGGAAAATATGGTGGCAATTTTTCGGGGATAATGGTGAGAAGCTTTTCTTCCCCCAAAATTGTATGAAGTTCTCTTTCCTAAATCATCATGTCTTCTGACTCTAATCGTTTCCCTTCACAGTTGGTGAGACAGTTGAAATTGGGAACTTCGATCCCAAAATTGCTACTTTCTGGATTCATTCTGGTAAATATAGCACATCCATTCTACCTCTATAGCTTTTAACATCATGTAGATGACAAGGTTACTCTATCTGCTGCACAGGTAAATTAAAAGGGGTTCTTCTTGAAAGCGGAAGTCCTGAGGTAATTTCACAAACTTCTAGTAACTATTTGGTCTAAGTCCAATCAGTCCCAGATAATTGTTTGTTTTTTTTTTCTTTTTATTGAGGGAAATGAAATAATATAGAAAATTACAAAGAAAAAAAAGAAAGAAAAAGAAAACAGCCCTCTATACAATGTATAGGAGCTTTAATATAAAAGAATAACACTTAACCGATAATTACAAAATTCTTTAGAAGCCTTCCCGGAGAATTGCTTTCATGCATAGCAGATACTAAACAATACAAATCTGTTACTGTTTATCTTATTATTATTGTTTTAGTAAAACGTGTGGGGTGGAGATTCAAACTCTGAATCTCATGATTGGATACATACATATGTCTTGCTTCGCTATGTTAGCTATGCTTGTGGTTCGCTTGTTTAACTGATTATTAGTAAAACTAATGTTTGAAGTTATATTTTCATGGTAGGAATTTGAACTTCTTCCCAAACTGGCAAGGTTGCAGCCTTTGGTTGATAAGGCTAAACTTCAAAGTGCGTCTTCAGTTGAGGAAGCGCTGGATATTGCCCGAGCATCCTTACAGCAGGTTGGAGTTGCAGTTTAATTTATAATGAAATGTTTGACCTTTGCAGTTCAATCAGTAATAAAAGATTTTCGGTTGTTGAATTTTCTCAGCTATTTGGTTATTATTCTCATTCCTTCAGGACACTATTTTTCTTATCATATGGTTTCATTAAGGTGCCCTTAAATTTAGATCGAAGTTGCGATATTTACTTTTAAACTTCAAAAAGTGTTGAAAAAAATTTACTTTATAAGTTTTTAATTTTGAACAGTCATTGAAAAAGGTATTCTTAGGAGCATTTAATGAATTATGGACATATCTTTGTTACAAAATTGATAGAACTTTAGAGAAAACTAAAAAGGATATTAGCGAGTGAGTTAGTAAAAATTGTACATTATTTGAAATTAATTTTATGAGAAGTTTGATTTGATTGAAATTTGTGAGCTTTTTTAGATTTTTACTTGGCTTATTGTTAAAATTAGTGGGTGAAACAATTGATATTAGAAAGGCGTAACTTTTATTGATATTGAAAATCTAGAGTGAAGATTGATACGATAATAAAAATTGATTTCTTTTTCCAGTTTTTTCTACTAAAACCGAAATATCAAATTAAGGATAAAAAAGAAATTAATGCTGAACTGAAATTGTCTTTTTTTTTTCTTAATTTGACCGACCCAAACAAAAATGACGGAAACTAACAAATGTGATAAAAATCGTATTGATGCTATAGAGACAACAAACTTTATTAGAATTAAACCCAGGAACTAAAGTTTTATACTTCAGAAAATCGAATCGATCGAGAAAAGTTATTCAAATTAATGGAATAAACTATTAATTTATATTTTTGGTTGAAATGTTCTCTACCACACATGTCAGTACTAAAGCAAAATTAATGGAATTAACTTGATTTTATTTTTTTTGCTCTCGTCTTGACGATGAGTGCTTCGACCCGTAGTTATAATAATTTAGGTTCATGGTGCATGAGGTCAAAAAGATTGAGTTGGAGTAATTTACATATGGTTGGGAGGATTATGATTTCTAAAATTAGTAAATAGTATAAAAAATGGTATAAGCCTAAACTTATAATATATGTTGATGTACGACCTGGGAGGTCGGGATGGGTACTTAGAGTGTTCTTCATGGGTATCTGCAAAATAGGTAGGCCACTCCAACACCCAAGTCAGTAATAATTTGAGTTGGATTTATCCCTGCCTTGGAGCAATTGGGTCCGACCTCTGATCCTACGACAGTTTGCCCTTCAATATTGAACTATCGATGGAACTCGCATGACGTCAAAGCTTGTCCCTTAGGAGCTTGGCCTATGGATGAGCTTAATAGCTATTATGTAGATGAGCTCAAGAGCTCTTCCTGGATGGACTTAGGATCTTCCGGATGAGTTTAGAAGCTATTCTGTAGATGAGCTTAGGAACTATTCCATAAATGAGCTTAAGATCTCTTACTAGATGGACTTAGCTATCTTACGTAGATGAGTTTAAGAACTACTTTGTAGATGTGCTTTAAGAGCTCTTTTTACATGGACAGGATATCTTCCGTAGATGAGCTTAGGGGCTTTTCCGTAGATGAGCTTAAGAGCTCTTCCTAGATGGACAAAAGCTTGGCCGTAGATGAGCTAATGAGGTTGGCCGTATATGATCTCACCATGTGGTAGGTCATATTTTCCATCAACAATATAAATATTTCTTTCTTTCTTTAGTACATTATAGTGGTGTGGAGATTCAAAATAACGATATTTTGATTAGAAATAGATGTCTTAATGTGTTGAGTTAGGTTCGATTTGACAAATTCATGTAGTTTGTAGAATCAATAAACTCGCAGCAACTCGTAAAATTAACAAACTCGTAACTTTGGGACTTGGTTTCTCTACTATCTTGTTTATCATAATGTCCTTTTAAATTTTAAAATCTTCATGCCATTGCCAACTATGGGTCTAATTTAAAAAATAATAAAATTGTATAGGTTTGAGAAAGCCTCCTCACCCATGATTTGATGAACAAATCGTTATAAAATAGTTTTAAATTATCCTTAAAATGGTTTACTAACAATTAATGAACTCGAGTGCTTGAAAGTTATCAATCACCTTTTTTTTCTAGCTAAATATTATATGGAGGTGGAGATTTGAATCTCATTACATATATTTTAACCAATTAAATTATAGGTTAAAATATTTTGTCTATATACTTTCGACTTTGGGTCATATTGATCTATTTTGATTCATGTATTTTGAAAAAATTTATTTTAGTCTCTGTACTTTTAAAAATAGTTTATTTTAATATTAATCCTCAATAACAGATTTGGTGATGTGTCACTTTTCTTAAAAGGACTAAGAGCCTACGTGGAAAATTTTCCACTTAGGCTCTTAGTCCTTTTAAGAAAAATGTCACAGGATCAAATATGTTACTTATTAACAGTAGGGACCAAAATAAACTGTTTTAAAAAATACAACGGCTAAAATGAATATTTTAATAGTACTAGATCAAAATGAATCAAAAAATGATTAAAAGAATATTTTAACCAAAATTATAAATAAGTCGGTTGTGAATCTCCCACCTAACTTACTCCCTCCAAATTATATGAATGATTGGAACAATGAATTTGTCAAATTCTAAAAATTAGAATAAGATCTTGGAAAGAAAGAAAAAGAAAAAAAAGATCCAAAAGAATATTTCAAATCCATCATTTAACTTTCTAAAAAGATGTAAAAATGAATTAAAAAGAAAAAAGGGAAGAAGTTTCGAACCAGTCTCTGAAGATCTTTTCCTTTTTCCCTTTTGTTTTTTTTTCCGGTCTTTCTGGTTCTAAGTCGTTTTTATTTTAATTGGAAAATTCAAAGTCAAAGTCAACATGAAAGTCTATGTACCCCCCAATCAAGTTCAAATTAAATTAAATTAAAAACGTCTCGAAGCTATTGATGGAGCAGACGCGTCAGCCATCAATGCGGCTCGATCTGTTCACACTCTAATTCCATACCAAATCTTTTATTATTTTAACATTTTATTTCCACAATTTACTCTAAATTCCGTGAAGTTACTCTCGAGTGAAAGACCTAAATAATTAAGTTGATTTTGTATTTAAGTTGCTGAGAGTCCAACCTCATGGACTATATATCTAGTCCATTGTTAAAATTTTAATTAATGTTTCAGGGAACACTAATTATATTCTTTAAGAATTACATATATAGGGCTAACTTCGAGAAATTATAATAGCTTAAAAAAAATATATTAGATATAAATTAAAAGTTAAGTGTATTTTTTTTTTAATATAAAAGATGAAATCTATACGAATTTGAAAGTCTTATTAAGCAAAAAACACTTAGGATTCTGGTAAGATATCATTGGAGGTAACAATAATATATAATCTTTAGAATAGAAAAATAAACTAATTTTTTTCATTATTACAAGAGTATCTATTCCTACGGTTCACAAATCGACGTGTGATATATTATTTTAACTTTTATCCATAGATCCACATTATTTTTAAATAATATTTATTGAGTAGTAGAAAATGTCATAAAGCAAATGGAACCTATACTGAGTTAGAGTGCTCAATTTTCTGAATTTCGTGCTGGAACAACATCCACGTGGAAAACAATTGGGAGAAGTATCATAGTTTGAAAATTAAGAGCCACCTCAGCATGAAACTCTATAAATTAAAACACTCTCGGTTTCTGCTTCTCTATCTTCCATAGCTCCTTCTCTCTGCTTTCAACCCATTTTATTTCTCTCTCTTTCTCCTCTTCTTCACAACTCCCTCTAATTCTTCCTAAATCTTAGCCTTCTTTAGTAAAAAAAATAAAAAATAAAAAAAATGATGGTAATTAATTAAATTTCTCTCACAATCTCTCTTCAAGTTCTTCAGGTGGGGTTTTTTTTTTCTTATTTAATCTGTAGAAAGTTGTGCTGAAAGTGGAAATAATTAGCGATGAAAAGACAAAGAAAAAGGTGTTCAGAGCGATTGCTGGCCTTTTTGGTAAGATCAACCACCTCCTCCGTCTTTTCAAATGAATTTTGTTAATTTTATTATTGGGTTATTCGAGATTTTCAATGGTACCAATTCCATCCAAATGCTGTTTTTACAGAAAAACTTTTCAATCAGAAGGGTGGCAAGATTATATATATTTCATAGAATTTTAAAATGAATTATTTATTTGACCCGTCATATTTAATTTCTCGTAAAAGTCTAACTCAGTATCAGTAAACTTTTTTTATTTCCTTTTCATATTTCAATAAAAACTTAAATAAAGAAATTTAATTATTGTTCTAAAAAATTTTAAATCAATCACGAAATTTAAATTCATCCAAACAAAAAGCTAATTAAAACTACAAAAGTGTCTCAGACACAAAATTCTATTAATTTTAAAAAGCTATTATACAAAACTTTTGTGAAAACAGAGATTTTAAAAGTTTAGTAATGAAAAGAAAACATTGATGAGATGTGTGGTTTTTGGTAAAAACTTGCAGGCATTGCCTCCATGGCAGCGGACACCAAAGAGAATAAAATAATAGTGATTGGAAGCGCAGACCCAGTTGCCATAGTTGGCAAAGTGAGAAAGGTTTGGCCCTCAGCTAAACTTTTCAGCGTCGGGCCAGAGAAAGAAGAGCCTAAGAAAGACGAGTCGAAACCCGAAACTCGATTCCAGCCTATTGATTGGGCTAAGGCTTGGACACCCTTCCATTTTTAACTCCATGCACACGAGTGCATCAGTCTCTAAATCACATACTTTATATTGTTGTATCGGTCATATACGTTAATTATATAAATGATATATCAATAATATTATTTATATTGACATTTTGAGCTGCCTACACACACAAACAAGTTCTTTTTAAATGAAATTATAGTTTTTTTTTTTTTGTTTCTTGCTTTTATGACCTAGGAGTGTACATGATCGGTTTTCAATGGATCGAAATCGACCCAATTAACGTTTCAGTCATATGGTAGTGAATTCATTCTCGGACCTTGTACACATCGCCTGTCACACTATGGAAGTTGGTCATATCTGAAATCGTTACCTTTTTGAAGATAGGACTAGTGGTTGGAAGTGATCAGTCGTAACATCCTTTTGAGGGAGAGTTAATGCTTGTTGAGTATTTTTGTTTGACACTACTACACACCCAAGAAGAAGTGAACTACGAATCGGTTATCATAGTCATTTTTTTATAAGCGAGGTGATTAGAATATTGATAATAAATTCATTCTACTAATCATTTATTATTATTATTATTATTAATTTAGTTATAGATAGTAATAAAGATATTAGGTGTGTAGGATAGATCAAGGACTATTTTTAAATACGAAATAAAACTTCTATCCTTTTCTATTATCCTCCCACTTTCCTTTTTTGTTTTTATCAATCTAGTAAAAAAAATTCGTACTTCTCAATTATAACACGTTCACAGTCAATTTAACTTTTTTGAATTCTTTATTAGGTAGTAGATAACAAAAACAAAGACTAAAGATTATGAAAAAAAAAGAGAGGAACGTGTGTGGAATTCATTCAGGTCTTCCCGTACGAAAAGGAATCAACAAAAAAAATAATAAATAAATAAATATATATATATATATATATATATATATAAAGAGAATTTTTGAAGGTTAAATGGGTAATTGAAGCAGCACTATATAATACTTTTATTTTTTGGAAAGAGAGCTTCTTTTCACTAAATTAATTAATTGATTAAATTTTAATTGGGTTAATAGATTTTGAGTTCACCTTTCTCCTTTTTCTATTAGAAGATGGAACTACTGTTTACAACATTACATCATTAGTACTTAGTAGTATTTTTCAATAAAATAAATAATGATTTGTTTTGATAACTTCCTTTAATGAATAAAAATTTATTTATATCATTTTTCCTTAAAAGGTGATCTGAATTCCAAAAGGATTATTTTTATTATTGTTATTTAGAAACTCTTTAAAAAATGAAACGTTGTTTTCGAAAGTTTTTCTTTTTTTAAATTTATCAATATTTTAAAAATAATATTTGAAAACATAAAACAATAAAAAGACTTGCATTTGGGTAAGCCAAATTATAAAATACTAAATAAAACCTTATGGGTTAATAAACTCATTTCCATAAATAAATAAAAATAATATATATCATTTTCATCCAAGCATTTTATTTATTTCCCATTTATAAAAAAGAGAGAATCACTATATCACCTTTTTTGGCACAATCACAATCTATATATATATAACAATAAGAAAAATTGATTTAGATGAGATTTAGCTTGCAAATATCAAAACGATATACATCTTTGATATATTTGACTACGGATATATGTATGTGATTTACATCTGATATATTATTGCTATCTGATATACTTGCATGTGATATACATCTGATATACTACTGATATAAGTGAAAATTTTTGTTATATTTGAAAATTTTAAAAACGGGTGTTATATTTTGAAATATGTAAAAGATTTTTGCTAACCATTACAATTTTTCTTTTTTAGTACAATATGTAGAGTGAGAGATCGAACTCACATTCTTAATTAAACATACATAATTCGAACCATACTCGAGCTCGAGAGTTAGAATTTGAAAATTCATTTCATAGCAAAAGCTATTCTTTGCAAAAAAAAAAAAAATGTGTTGAGTAGGGACAATGGAGAGGACTTTGTGTTGGTTTGACGTAGACTAAGACTTGGTCCCTCCAACATGTTGAATCCAAAGCGTAGCTTCCAAGGAAACTCATAAGCACCATTCGTTTGCCTTTCCCTTCTCTCACTATTTAAGCCATTCCCTTCAATTTCATTCCACAAACCAATCTCAATCTTCTGAATCTTCATCTTATCTCTCTATTCCCCTTCACTCCCAATCTCAAATAGCCATTGGAATTCCCAGACCCAATTCAAAATGAGCGTGAGTTTCTGTTTCCCTACACTCTGTTTTCTTGCTTCACTTATTTCCTCTGTTTCACTAACATGGGGCTGCTTCTTTTCTGCAGAAAGTGGTGATGAAACTTGACTTGCACGATGACAGAGAAAAGAAGAAGGCCCTCAAGGCAGTTTCTGGACTTACAGGTAATCCAGAACTCCCGGGACCTGATACGGAAAAATGATTGAATTTACTGTGACCATCAACTTAAATTTTTTAATGTGACCTGCAGGAGTTGAATCCGTCGCGATGGAGATGAAGGACAAGAAGCTGACAGTAATTGGGAGTGTCGACCCGGTTAATGTGGCTGCTAAGATACGGAAGCATTGGCCCGGCGCCGAAATACTCAGCTTCGGGCCGGCGAAGGAGGAGAAGAAGCCGGAGGCAAAGAAAGAACCGGAGAAGCCAAAGATCACAACTGAGCAGCAGCTACAACAGATACTTATGCAGATGGGGCATCCTCATTGGCATCCTGCTAATTACCATGTCTTGAGTGTAGAAGAGAATCCCAATTCTTGTGTCATATGTTGAATGAATTTGGATCAATAATTTTGAGTTTTGAGAAACTTTGTTGGAATGTTTTCATTTTGGAGTAAATATGTCAATTTCAGCCTTCCCTCCACTGATTTCCTATACTTATCAAGGGTGTGTTCGAGAGTAATTCTTAGATAATTAAAATAACTTTTTGTCATCGTCAAAATCACATTCCATTGACAAATTAAAAAATTGATTTTAGGAAAGTTTAAAATCATTTAAATTGATGGGTAAGGTATCACGATAATTTTGAAAATTCAATTATACTTCAATCTCTTTTTTTCAAAATCATTCATCCCACCATCGTTCCTAGACATATCCTCAATGTGTTTGGCTATGTATGCAAACAAGGAAAAATAATGTGAATAAGTTTAGGACAATATTCGAATTGCTCCAAAGTCTCACGTAGCCTGAGGACAATTATTTTTATTCGTGTGTGACTTTTTGAGTGAAATTAAAAATGAAACATGTTGGACAATCCAATATTATTGTATGACTAATTCATTTTTAGAACACCCATCTTAAATGGGCATAACAAGATGGAGAAAGTGAGAGGGAGGGAGGAAATGTAAACAGAGAAGATAGGCTAAATATATCTGTCTCTAATATTTGGATAAATCATTAGTTATATTTTTATTATTCAATTCATAGATTATTTTTTGTTTTAATTAACTTACAGTAAGCTTTTTTTGCTATTACAAGAATTTTTCTGAACTTTGTCCTTTGTATCGAAAATGTATCTATCATTTCAAAAGTTTCAATAATACTTTCAACCTTTTATAAAGGTTTCAGAAATATCTTTTTAGTCACATCTGTCAATATTTTGAATTGAAAGTTGACATGACAGAATCTAAAATGATATAAAATTAACGTGGAAGCTCTTACTCATCAAACCCAACTACCAATGGTACGTGAGTCTCAACATCAAGAACCCTATTCGATTTCCTCTAATGGGTCTGCTTTCTTTCACTGTTTTCTGACTTCTTCTGGCCAGGTACTGAGTTAATTTCGTGTTGGGTTTACAAAGAGTGCAAACAAATTCTCACATTGATCAGGGAAGGGAATGATCCATAGTATATAGATGAAAACAATTATCTTCATTGGTATGAGACATTTTTAGTGAAACCAAAAGCAAAGCTGCAAGAGTTAGGCCCAAAACAGACAGTATCGTAATATTGTAGAGATATTTGGAGTATTGGGTACCCATTATCCTTAATATTCCAACTTTATTTTACTAATTGAATCGATCTTGTGTGCATAAATTGTTCTTGACACTAAGTCAATCTTCCTTGAGCCAATCTTCATTGCTGCGCTCATGTCTATAGTGTACAAGAAGACTCTAATTATTGTGTCATTTGTTGAATGGAATGGATCAATTGTCTCGAGAAGAGTATATGAAACTTGGAATGGATCAGTTGTCTCGAGAAGAGTATATGAAACTTGTTGGAATGTTTTCGCTTCTGGGGCAAATCAGTTCATTCTCAAACTTTCCTCTCCCATTTCCACCATCGATTTGCCATCATAACTATTCTCTCTCTCAATAACTAAAAACCTTGTAATAATCAAACAACCTTGAACATGATCCAAACCAGCAAGAATAACTAGGAGGAACACATTCTAATTACTCTTTTCCCTCTCCCTCTGCTTCAGCTCCCCTGTGAGTAATGATCGGACGAAACAAGGCCATTTTTCTGAAAGAGACAGCACGTTTGAGAAAACTTCTTATGACAGAGAGAGAAGATATTGAAAGAAGAATGGAAGGCCATAAGTGATAATTTGCTAACCATTGTTTGGAAACACACTCATATAGTTACAATTCAATGATTGTGAGGACAATTTGGTGGCTGAGTTTGTGACAATTTCACTAGGAGTAAAATCTATATACAACATTAAAATATCGAGCCGAGCTGTCTCTTCTTTGAGCAGACAATCTGCTCTCATTATACAGGACATGACACATCTTTCACAACATAGAATAGATTTTACATTGTTGGAAGAATATGTCCTCCTGAGCTCAATTTGAAGTGTTGGTAGTAGACGCTCTTGGTTGCTTGCTTCCGTGCTCGGGCACCGGATGCTCGGCTGCAGGTCTCTTTGTCCTTGACTGCCATCAGAAAGACCAGGGAAAGTCCACAAGGAATGTGAGTGGTGGTCTCACAAGCTGACCCATGTATTACTTTATATCAAAGCATACCACATACTTTACTAACCTTTTCTCCTGTATGCTGATAAATATGTCGTATAAGTATATTTTTAGCCTCAGTATTTATAACTGCAGTAAGAATCAGTGACACGATATCAAGAACCAAGCTGTTTCCAGATATTACAGCAGAAGGATATGGAAACGAAAGCCAACACTGTAAAATCATATAGCCTTAGCATGGCAATGAAGGCACAATTTATCTTGCTTACCCTGATCTGGTGGTGGAAGAGTCCTACTGTGGGTGGGATGATAGGTTGCAGGAATCATCTTCTACATAAAAATGAAACCGTCTTAGACATTAGCAGAGCAATTCAATCATCAGCTTGTTCATTACAGATATAATTAACTCTTCTTCAGGTTCTTCTTTCACTCTTCTCGCAGCTGGCAATTCCACTTGTATAAATATGTTGCATTACAGTACAGAATTTAAACTGCTTTAAGCTTTGATGAAAGTATTTAGTTGGTCCAGACAAACTCTTCCATTCACATGTTCACCCAATCCTCGGCAAATTAACAAGTGATGGCCATTCAAGTAAAGTGTCCTCATTTGAAACAAATCCAAAGATGGGTGATATATCAAAAGCAAGCATTAGTTTTGTACATACAATCAAAAGGGAAAAATCGGTTCTAACCTGCTTTGATGAAAAAATTGGTGTCCAACTGTCTTATGTCTAATAGGATTTCTCTTCCAAAGAAGGGTTTGACGTTTGGTAGCTTTAGTTAAGATATTAGAATCTTTTCAATCAACAACTTCTCACTAATGTTTGCTAGAGTTGTCGATCCTTATGCATTATCTTAATGTTTTCATCCAAGGCAGGAAGACAAAGGCAAAACACTAAGGTGCCTTCTACGTACGGAGAATTGTTCTTAAAACTTACAACTTTTTATCAAGTATTTGATTGGAGATTTCTTTGTAATTACATTCTAGCTTTACTTTCCCGTGATTGACAAGGTGTGATGTGGTAGCTTTCTAGGGAGGGCCTCCTTGGCCCTTGCCCATAGTTTGTTTCCTCCTTTTGGTTTAATATATTTCGTTTCTTATTAAAAAAAAAAAAAGTATTTCATTGGAGTTTTAAGTGTAACCGTTGAATATGAACTGTATACTACTCAAGAAATCAGAGAAACCAGGAACACAGTGTAACTATTTGCAGTATAAATGAGATCCGTGTCACTGAAATTTGAGGACTTATCATTGTAACATGACCTTTTATCTTGGCTCAATGAACCTACAGACTACATATACTCAACTGAAGAGGCAACTTAAATTGGTTGCAGCTACTCAAGTCCAAATACATGAAGGACTAAAAGCATGTTTAGGCTTCAAAATGATTAGAAACTTGAAGATGAACCTACATATGAGAAGTAAATAGATTCTTTTCGCTGGAAGGTCAGTGACTTGGTGATTGTTCCTGCAGATTCTGCTCCCTTAGTATCACATTATAGTGAATTTGTCTTGCAAGTTAACAGAATCGTTTGTTTCATAGGG
Source organism: Momordica charantia (assembly GCF_001995035.1). Next base: position 315,202 of record NW_019104692.1, read on the forward strand.
CTGACTTTACAAGATTAACAAAACATACCAAAATAGAGTGAGAAGAAGAGAAGGTAAAATTAAAACGAAATCATAATTTGATTTGTCGATTCCAAAAAAAGAAAAAAAGATCATAAAAGTTCCATCTTTGAGTAAGAAACGGAAAATTCATAACATGTAGCACCCACATATCGTCATCAGCATGCAGTATTCTTCATCAAAAGAAAGTGGGAATAATTCCAACCAAACATATAGTGTTTATGTTGAATAAGACAACATAAACATGAAAATGGTAAAGTAGAATGACAGAAAACTAATGAACTTCAATACGTTCTTCCTCGTTCAGGTTTCTGGATCAAACACATCAATTGCAAACTCCATTGTACTCTGCATCTCCTAACTTAGCTAAACTAAGTACACACATATCAAAATTTCAAGAATTTAAGAGTTTCCGAGTCCTAAAACGAGAACAAAATTACGAATCTCACGCTCCCGGGGACTCAATTGTGCCAATAGATCAAAACAGATCAATAATGCCAATGAACACAACCAAAAACTAGCAGAACCCAAACAACAACATAGTAAAGAAGATCACGAGTAGGTTCAATTTCATCACAATTCACACCCCATCTTAACAAAACAGCAACTCCAGCAAATTCCCATTCAATAGAAACGAAACAAACAAAAATCACAAATAGAGGGAAAGCACCAAGGATCAAGTAAATAAATGAAATATTTCTACGATTAAGTAAATCAATTACGAGAGCAGAAACAAAGGGTGTGGTGGTATCGCCATTAATGAGAACTTACAGAAGGAGTTGAAGGATCGGAGGGTCGGAGTTGGCTGAAGTTATGAGGGTCATATGACGGCAGGTCACCGAGCATAGACCCCATGAAAATGCTGCTGAATATGAATTTGGGTGTCCGAAATCTACAGAGGGAGAAATTTGTGGAAAAGAGAGAGAGGGGGAAGAAGAAGAAGAAGAAGAAGAAGAAAGCGGAGAAATGTCGCTTCTAGAAGCGAGTCATTAGGGAGTCACAGCGCCATCGATTTACAACCAGTGGATGCTCAGTGTAACAACTTTATACTCACTACCATGGAGTAACAATTTTAGCTCAAATAATTCTCCAAAACAATTCAATTTATAATTCGATTTGGCAAAATTTTTTTTTTTTTACTTTTTTTAATTACGTTTTGAGCGATGAAACTTTTTTTCTTTAAGAAATTGTTTTTTTTTATATGTGCTAAATAAAGTTAGTTTGAGACTTAAAATTTTAGTCTAGCTAAATCAAATTCTAAATTTGAATAAATTATATATTTGTTTTTTCCTGAGAAACCAAATTTTTTATTGAGACAAATGAAAACAAAAAGATATGAACAGGGGCATAAAAAAAATAGCCCGCAAGGAAAAAACCCTACCAAAGAAAGAGTTCTCCAATCCAAAAGAATAATGTCTATCCGATAATTATTAGGAGACATTAAAATAAATGGTAAAATTAATATAGTCTCAAAATTAAATTAGAAAAATATTTGTGGATGGCAAAATTGTGTCATTGTGGGGAGACCATGTGGAGATGCGAGTAAAACTAAACAACTATACCTCATAGTAACATGGTCGAAAGGTCATACCTTGGTCGATCAGAGGTTAGACACACATGTTACCTTACTCTATAAGCAAGATGCTAATATGGCACCACCTATATAAACCTACCTTGAATAATTCCTTAAATAAAAAGTAAATGACACGTGTCTTATGGTAGGCCATTTGACAATTAGCTGCCCAACGAGAGTCAAGCACTAAATTACTTACAAATCCAACGAAGTAATGATTAATGCTTCAGTTGCTATATATAGGATGTCCCCACTTACGACTGAAGTATGAAAATGTTTTTCCAACTCAGTTCTACTTTACATACACAAAAGTTCTAATCTAACTTAATTATTGAATAATGTTTAAAAAACTACACTGGTTCTAATAGCTATTCTCAGGTTTTCTCTCTCTCTTTCACTCTTTGTTAGTTAGTCCGTAAAGTTTGAACAATAATTTTGTAGAGTGATGAGAATATCCACAACAAAAGGTCAGTAACAACGCACAAAATTCAACAAAGAGATGCATAAAAATAGTAAGTAAACAAATTTCTTAACCTAACCAAACATATATTCAAATCTAACTACAAAATTAAACAATTAAAAAGACGTCCAATGTCTAAACTTAATATAGAAATGTGTCCAATAGTAACAATTGGTGCCTCCACAGGTTCACATCCGATCCAACCTAGTAGTAAGCAATCCGCCAAAAGCAACCAAAATAGTCCTTGGTGAATAGGGTGAAAATTCGATCGGAGCATCCAGCAGTGCAATCCGGTTCTACTTGATTAAGCTCTCTTAGGGTTGGCACATGGTATCAAGAAGCCTAAGTGTTAATATCCAAGATTGACGTTCGGGCCCTCGTGCCGGGAAAATTAAAAAGAAAAAGTCTAAACCTAATTATGAAAGTATCTAACATAGTGATACAAAATAACATTGTCAAAATCTAAAAAAGAAGAGATAAAATTTTTGTTGTTTTTTTGAGGCAATAGAGAGAACTTACAGAATTTAACAACAAAATCAAATAAAATTGAAAAGTGTCCTAAGTCGACACCTAATTGCCTAAATCCCCAAAATATCACATATGGTCATATGAACTATATTACTAAAAAAAATAGATTTCTCTGGTCACTATAATAATATTGTAAATTAGTTTGAAGGTTTTTTTTCCTCCGTGTCCGGACCAACTTACACATACTTCGACTAATTACTTCATAGGACAAGCGTCTGACCCTATTATATTTAGTTGTTAAGAAAACACATGGAAAATTAATTATGATTCTCAACCATCATGAAGTTTGAACTCATTCTCTTTGAATCTTTTTTTTACTTACCTTGGTCTCTTTGAATAAATGAACTAATTCAGGATGGTTATAACCGGTTAAAGGTATGACTTTCACTATTTACAAATTACTTATTTTATGTTACACTCAATTCTTTTAGGTGGCCTTTTATATCTTTGAGTCGAGGTTTTAAATAATATAGAAATGCTGAAATCTCAGTTTTTTGTAAATCTTGATAGATATAACGATAAAATATTGATGTCGATGAATGTTTCTTAAAAAATTATAAAAACAAAAATTCATAACAAGTATTTAAATTAACTAGTAAACAAATTTGCTATTTTAAAAATAAGTCTAAAATTATTAATATTAATATTATATTTTTATTAATGACATTTTTTTTATAACTTATCCATTTATTTATGATATTATGAAAATTTCGTCTATACCAAAATTTAATATCCTAATCTAGTGATTTAAATAAGTTGGGGAGTATTCTTTTAAAAAAATGATAAAGAAACAAAAAAGAAATGATTTTCACATAAAAATTGTAATGATTACTCGGAAGAATTAAAATGTCATCTCAAACACCTTTTAATTTTTCTTCTTCTTAATTATTGTGATCAAAATTTGCATAAATTTTTAATGTTTATTCACTTTTCAAACATACACACATGATGGAATATGGAAGTGCTACCTCCAATGAAGAAAAGAAAAAACATCAGATTACTCTATTGAACTAAGTTTATTTATTTATTTGATGGGGTAAAATTCCAAACTTCAGACTTAAAATCCCATTGACTTTTTAAAATGAGTTAAGCTTTTTGAAAATTTCATTCTCTCACAAAGGTTTGTTTTTATTTTCTCCATCTAAAATGAATCGATTGGACATAACATTATCAAAAAATACTAAGATGTATAGTAAATTGAATAAGATCAAAGACGTTAATCATTTTAAAGTATTTTGTGTAAATAAATCGTGAATATACTTGTAAGATAATAGTGGAGTGACCTAATCATAGACCAGGAGCTTGTGGGATATAGGACAATGTTGTGATGTTGTCATCCTCACAATAGTGTCAACTCCGAATTTAGCGCTCCATGTTCAAGTAAGTTAGTATTGTCCCTAATTTTCTCTGTAATGGTTTGAATATTATTGTTTAATTAATTAGTATTAATAGTTATTTTATTATTTTTAGATATTTACTAAGATTACTTAATAGGTCAAAACCGAGTATAGTTAAAACGGTAATTGTTGTATATCTACCATTAAAATGTTGTAAGTTTGATCTCCTACCTCCACTTGTTGTACTAAAAAAATTTAGTTGCTATTTTTACGAATACCAAAAATAAGGTTTAAGTTCTATCATATGTGTGGTGCCTTTTTTTATCTTATCATAAAACATCACATCAATAACTTTGGCATATAAATGTCATTTTAATTTTCACTCAAATTTTGTAATTAAATTATTAAACAAAAACTTGATCTCGACACATATGGTTAATGTATAGATGTTGAATTAAATTAAATTTTCCCGAGTCTCATGTAAGACAACAAAATGCACCTCGAGGTGCTGCCGAGGAACTGAGGGACCATCTATATTAGGATGAATAAACTACCACTCAATCCAAAAACTTAAACTAATAGATTAAATAAATTTAATTCATATATTTGATATCTAATCTTCTAGAAATTAAAGACTACAGTACAGTACGTTGCCGCATACAATCATTCGAAGAACTTCAAAAGTAGAAGAAGAAACGTTGGTTTCAGAATCTGACTAAATTATTTATCTTTAATGAAGTAACTTTTTTTTTTTTTTTTACAAAAAAGCTATAGTTTTTAATGCAAAATTTAATTAAAAGAAAACAAAATATTTGAAGATCAATAAACTAAAATATTTGAGAGTTTGAAAAACGAAAATAACTACCAAATTTAAGAACTAAATTATACTTACTAAAATGAGCATAGCTGGACATAGATCTCAAATCAAGGGTGTTTCTGAATCTTTTAATATGATCAAATTTATTTTTAATATATTAGAATTTCTCAATTAAATTATTATGTAAAAAATTTATAACCAACGACTAACAAAAATTTGATATATCATTCAATATTTGTTTTATGTAAAGCTTGTGCCAAAACGAATCTAGTTTAGTGGTAATTGAAATATATCTTCAACTAAAAGGTTGTATGAGTTCGATGCCCCACCCCCCACATTTTGTACTAAATAAAAAGATATGTAAAGCTCGTTGTCTGACAAATCAGTGATGCAACCCATCTATCAATATTAATAAAATAAATATTTAATAACAACTATCTTTTAACAAATTTAAAATTTTATTTTATTTATTTTATGAAAGGACTCTTATGGATCTTTTTTTATATTTTAAGAGCTGATAGGAAAGTGGTACAAAATTAAGAACCAAATTGAGAATTATTAAGAAAAAGTTAGATACTAATTGTTATATACATTGGAAAAATTAAAATTTATCCTATGTTATATTTCATCATATTGACATTTAAACTTAGATAAATGTTGTAATATTTATCTAAAATTCTAAAATTTATTGCAATTTTTGTCTTAAGCTTTAAACAAATTGTAAAATTTACCCAATGTATTAAATGAATTATAAAACATATAGAATTGATGAGATTTGAAAGAAACACAACATAAGAAAGGTTTTTAGTTGAAATTTGTGATTTCTGAGTGAGTTATTTAAATAGTGAATATTGTGCATGGATCAACTTAATTTTATGCTTAAGTATTTTATTTTGGTAGATTTTTATGTAATCTCACCCTCTTCTCTTTTAATTGAAGATATATGTCAATTATTGCTGGTGGAATGCAATATGGTGGAAAAAAAAATCGAACGAAATGAAATTGAAAATTTATGATATATATAAATCACATATTTAAAAAATAAAAATAAAAAACCTGACCTAATAAAAATTCTGAAAATATAAACACATAAACCCTCGAAAAATGTTGTCGCTCCTGGTTTAGGTTTCCGGAGTGTCTCGAACGAACGAACTGTTTGCTTCCTGAACCTGAGGAGACCATAGAACGAAGCAGCAGCCATGGCTGCTCCCGAAGCTCCTCTCTGCTACGTCGGCGTCGCAAGACAGTCCGCCGCTTTCCGCCTGATGAAGCAAATGGTACTTCCTTTTCCTTCCTCCTCTTTCTACGAATCTTTTCGCATGAATTTTTCCCTCATTCCCTCTAACATCCAATTCTCTGTGTTCAAATCAGGGCTGGGAAGAAGGAGAGGGCCTTGGCAAGGACAAGCAAGGCATCAAAGGCCACGTTCGAGTCAAAAATAAACAAGACACTTCCGGTTGCCCTAACATCCTTTTCTGTACTTTGCTTTTTCTTTTGTTTTGTACTAGAAAATATAGCTGACTCATGGCTAGATTTTACAAAGATTTTATGGCATTGAGATACGTGAAAGGGTTTCCAAAGCAGTACCAGTTTTAGATAGTTAGGATGAATCTGATCATGAACCTTTTATGAATGAATTTTGGAGAATTTTGACTTATATTTTGTGCCTTTCATTTGATAGGAATTGGCACTGAGAAGCACAACCCTTGGGCTTTTGATACCACACAATTCGACAACATCTTGAAGAGGCTGAAAGTGGTATTTCCTACCATTCTCTATTTTCTGTCTCTTCTTAATTTTGTGTATGTTCTGACTTCTGAGAGTAGCTTAAAATTTTCTTTTTTTATTGCAGCAAGCAGTACAAAACACTGAGCAAGGTAATAACTTTGAGAATTGGTTTCGGTATTGCTCGAGTATGTTGTTTCCTGATGTAATGGCTCCATGATTTTCAGGTGTGGAGAAAGATGGCACTTCGGTGGAAACTGTAAACGATGCAACTGATGATCAGGTTATCAAGGCAACACGACCACAAGGAAGGTTGGTCCTGTTGTATTCTACTCATTTTATATCTTCATCCCATCACTCGAGTTGTATACCGAAGAAAATTTTCCTATTCTCCACTTGATAATTTAATTACATGGAGATATACATTTTGCATTTTTGCCAGATACAAGAGAAGAGAGAGAGGAAAGCTCGTCAACGCATATTCTTCCAAGGATCTTGAAGGGATCCTTGTAAGTTTTGAAGTTCAACTCTAAAATCACTATATTAATTTTTTTGTTTATTTTTGGGGGGTGGGGGTGTTATTCTTTCCTTGTCAACTAAGAGATCTAACGAAATACAAATGATGAGTTTTCCCCTTATTCTCTCCACCCATCGTCCTCTCACTGGATTTCTCTTTTCCCTGCTGCTTTTCTTTATGGGTTATTTCTAATTTCATAAACAGTTATTTTAGGCTTTCAAATGTAGCTGATTAGATGGTTGTAGCAACTCGTACTAATAAGTGGATCAATTATTTTGCTCAAATTATGTGTGGCTTCTATATATGAATGTTAGAATGTGATAGGCCGGATCTTAAAGTGTATATCTGCAATGCAGGTAAAAAAAGTGGAGGAGTTGCCACAAACAAGTTCTAATCTAGAAACTGAAACAGAGTCATCAGAAGAATCCGAAATTGAAATCCTTGCTGTTGGAGGTACTAATTTTTCTGGAGGGATGCAATTCTTGCCTTGTCTTATACTGTATTTTATTTATTTACAACTTTTATCTCCTTTTCAAGTAAGTGCTAAACGTTTGTTAAATTTTAATTGTACGTCATTTTCAGATTTATTTTGTGTTCTATTGTACATATTTTAGTATTATTTTAGATTAGTTAAACCCCTGGTTGTAGAACAAGTAGCTCGTTGGTGGGGGTGGGTCTATAAATAAAGTGAGTTAGAAAGATGAAAGGTTTAGTTGTTTGGATTTGAGCTTGTTTGATAGGGAAGTGCCCAAGTTGAAGTTCCTTGAATTACTTGGGATTATTTCAGCATTTCTTGTTGTTCAAGTTTTTGGCGCAATTTCTTTTCCAATTCTCCGATTCCTATAATTTTCCAGCAAATACTTTATGGGTTAACATTTGTGGATTTAAATCTAAACCACCTTGAGCAAGTTCCCAAGGTCTTGATTTGTGGGTTACTATCTTCTATTTATTTTCCTGTCTTTTTCTTTGTAAAAGTAGCCACAGAGTCCAACAGTAGGAAAACCCCATTAAATTTCTCTCTCATGTTGAACCCTTAAACTAATTTCTTCCGAATTTAGTAGCCATTGTCGTGGGTCGGGTTTGGAGATATTAGATGCAGTTGGTATAGAACTAATATTCTTGTCTCTCATCTCGAAGGAAACCTAAACCATATTCTGAATGGACTAGGACTTGCTGTGTTTTTACAGAAAAGAAAGATGGTGTTTCTTCTGAATGGTGGGGCTATAAATATGGATTTGTGTCTGGAGGATATTTGGGTGCAGAATCTAAACGAAGAAAATGCCTTCAAGCCAAAAGCACAGAGAATATGCATGAGAGAATCGCCTTTCATGAAGATGATCAAGAGAATCTGTACAAGCTTGTCCAAGTATGTCCATCTTCAAATTATATTCTATGAATTTTTGGAATCATAGTACTTGTTATGTTACTATATATACTCTATTTATCACTTGATCTTTCTGTGGTATTATTACATCTCTTAATATTCAACGAAGAATAAGTAATGGTGGTACAAAGAAATTGAAGTGGAAAATAATCAAGTTTGACTGTGAAAATTATCATGTTCGGTTTTTACTTTTTAGGAATATAATTATTTGAAAATACATTAATAATTTTTAACAAGATGTTGAATCATGTAGGATGACGTTTATTTTGTTTCGTATTGAGGCATTCAAGAAACCTGATCTCAAAAAATGCTGATCAACTTAACTAATAAATTGTTTGGGTTGGTTGGTTTGAGTTATAAAATTGTTTGGAAACCTAGTTTATATGTTTATATCTTACTCTCAGTTCTTTCTTTTTTTCTCAAGAAAGTTTGGTTTATTATAAAAACAAAATAGTAGCAGAAACTTAAAATTTTGATTTCGATGGACATGGTGTGGGTATGGGAGACTGATGAGATATGACTTCCATGTATATAATATAACTTTGGTGAATAATAAACTGGAGTGTAAATGGTGCAACGGTATCCGTCTTCTGTTCATGGGGTCATGCATTCTTTCACAGAGGAACCTAATCCTTTTTCAATTTTGGAAATTATAGGATAAAGCCACAACAGGAAAGCAAGGACTGGGTATTAAGAGTAGACCAAAGAAAATAGCTGGCTGCTACTTTGAGGGGAAAAAGACTTCCTTCGACGAAAGTGATGACGAGGACTCTGGTGACGCTGCCCCTCCCGCGAAACGGAAGTATGATGAATCCTTCGGTGCAGAAAAATCGGAAGGGCAGCAGAAAGTGAAGTTGAGAAAGTTGTGTAAAACAATTCTCGGCCAAGTATGTTATTCCAATAGTTTGGAGTTATTATTTTTTTTGTTTATATGTTTCTCTAGAGGCATAAGTGATGTTGGTTCTTATTACTATTGCAGGTACCTGGGGATTCTTTAAAGCTGAAACAGCTGAAAGCTTTAATTGATGAACGTGCCACTTCAGTTTTTTCAAACTATTCTTCTAAGAAAGATGCTCTTGCTTATTTGAAACAGAAGGTACAGTTATAGCCTTTCTCATGTGCTAAGTATTTGGACGATACTTTAATTTCAATTAGAAGTTTATGTTTTTGTTTAGGATCTTTTTGTGTAGAGCTTGTCATTTGAAGGTTTTTTTTCTTATCTTATCTAAAAAACATTTTGAAGGCTTGTTTTTATTTTTTTTTGGTTTTAATACTATTTTGGTCCTGATAATTTTGGCTTTGGTTCATTTTGATTTTTGTACTTTGAAAACGTCCATTTTGGTTTTTGTACTTTCAATGTCCATTTGACCTTGTGCTTTTTGGTTTGTATACTTTCAAAATGTCCATCTTGGTTCTTGTACTTTTTTAAAGTGACCATTTTGGTCAATTATTTTCACTTTTATGTCATTTCTCATGATCATAATTTTAGCATAACACTTCACCCTCTAAAATTTCTTGAAATGTAGCCATAAATTCGTATTAAAGGATTTCTATTGTGTATAAAATATTGCAAATAGGGACTAAATTATTCACTTTTATAAGTACATGGACGTTTTGGTGATATAAGGACTAAAATGAACTAAAGTCAAAAGTAGGAGGATCAAAATAGTATTTTAAACTTTTTTTATCTTCATTTTCTTGCATTGGAGCTTGGTTTTTCATTTAAAACTTCGTTGAAGTATAAATTCCTTGATGGCAATTGGTGTTATTTTTTCACGTTTGTGGTTGCAGCTTGAGAGCAGTGGGAAGTTTTTGGTAGAGGGGAAAAGAGTAACTCTGCGGTCTAGGCGTGGTTGACAATTTTGTAGTGTAGTATGAAAATTAAATACCTGTGGCGATCTGTATATTGCAGAGAGATTAGAGGACAGTTCTATATGCTCTCTTGTGGTAATTTTTTCTTTTTAAACTGAATTTTGTCCCATCAGGCATCAACCATTTATTTCTTCTGCCTCAACCAACGGCTGATTATAAGTAGGCAGAGGCCATGATAGAAAGAGCTTTAATTATTTGTATTATTATGTTCATTGGATTATGGTATTGGATTCTAAATTATATCCAAATTTGGCTGCTACAAGTTACAACCAAATGTTATATGCATCTTGAAAATGGTTCTTTTTTTTTTATGCCCTTTATATATTCTTTCATTTTTTTCTTCCCAATTAAAGCGTGGTTTCTACTCTGCAATCTTACCAGCAAAATTTTTTTAGAATCACATCTTAAAAGCATACCAAAAAACCCCCTATTCTCTAGGCTGAAATTAATGTCAGATGTAATTAAATTGAACAATCTTTTTAGCTATGTACTTCTCCAAATAATCAAATCCATTGTGGTACAAAGCTTCAATTTCAGCCTTTTGCCCTCTATCGACCATTAAAGCCAGCTCTTCACGATAATTATCCTGCCAATTTTATGTATTCTAAGGATTTTGATAACCTAAAATGCCAAAGAATCAAGAGATATTGAATAAAGTACACACCTGTAATGTTTCCGAGGACATCAAACTTTTGGCAATTTGTAGGTCCCGGGGCTTGAGTGAAACCAAAGATTCTTGGGGTAGCAGTTGTAAATCGTCTCCTCGTACTCCTAGCCATTTAACATTGCAAGCTGGTAAAGTATAGAGATTCTTCAGTTTTATAATCTGAGATCAGGAGTGGATTAGAAGAATCAAAATGAATGAGACATGCCGTATCTGTATGCCTCCAAGCCCATCCCAATACTTCCGTACTTGAAGGTACATAATATGGCCAATCCAGCAGGGTTCCTTAAGAACCCAGAAAGCTAAAAGTAAGAAGAGAATTCTAGAGTTTGTTGGTGAGTTGATGTAAAAGAGATTCATACCAATCAACTAGGCCCAGAATTGGTAGATTGGGAAACTCTTCGCTAATTCTGTGAAGAAAATACCTGAGGAGGCAGTTCATAAGTTTTAAGTTGTTATCACCATCAAGGCAACGAGGAACTGCAGTTTTGGAACAACTGGTGGATGAAATTACCTTGTGGCTATGTCTGGATATCCTTTGGCTGTGATAAGAATACTCGGAAAGTGATTGAAAACACGATCCTCCAACAGCCGCTGAAAGATCGCATGCTGTATAACCAATAATGTTCGACATTTTTGCTCAGATTAGGATCAACTACATCTTCTACATTATTGTTTTCTCTCACGAGTATAACTAATTAGCAACTCATAAGTTGAGAAATTTTACCTTTTCGACTACAATTATGTACCGAGCGTCAGTCTTCAGAGTCAACTTCTGCAGCAGGTTCAAGTCACCAGAAATAGCATATCCAGAAGGTCCACAGGCAGCGCAGTCCACAACTTCATCCCCTGGCTCCTAGAGCAATTAAATTGTTTAGGAAGGATTCAACGTCCAAGAATTTAGTTCAAGAAACCTTTAAAGTGCGTGTTGGCTAGAGACCAAGTTACAAAACTAAACTTGTATTGTCAATCGCCTCATTTCAAGGATTTAATTGTCGTGTGAAAGAAGATCAAGAAGGACTCAATACAAGCCGATTTTCACTTCATGCAAATATATGTAATGGTGAAATGTAAATAACCAAACCAATATGAAAGACAGAGCAATGTGCCTGCAGCAGTAGACGGCCGGCGACGAGTCCCCTGCTAGATGCCATAATTCCAAGGCTATAACGGCTGCATCGAAGTAACGCTACAACATCTGCACTAAAACTACTCAAATTCAATCATTAAGTTCAATACAGTTTTAGGATCCAAGACAGGAAACAGTTTCTGTTCATCGAATAAAACCTTAAAACCACCAAGAAAGGAGAAAAATCACCTTGAATTGTCCTATTGACATGCAATTGAGTCGGGAAATAAGCAGGTGAATCACAGAGTAGCTTGTAGAAGAGCTCCCTCTGCGTCACTCGCTTTTCCTGAAGCAGAATCTGAGAGCACATCTCCATCAGCTTCCACACTAAAGCACAAAGAGGAAAAGATCGGAAGAGACCAAAACAGAGGCTGGCAAATCATCATTTAGAAAATCTGATCGTCGAAGATTAGACATCGGTTACATTACCTCTAACAAAAGCCTCAGCAGCATTGGCTCTCATCAAAGACCTCGTGCAAAAAGAGTGCGAAAGGTAAATCCACGATACATCCGTCAAAATTCCTCGATTCACCCCGCTGTTGCTCGATCTTCGATCAATCTGTCCAATCGAACACAATTTCCAACTCAGTAGCCTGTCCGGTCGCAGAAAATAGTATCCGATTGCAAACACGGAAAGAACCAGAACTTAAAAGTTCATAAAACTCGTATCGACTGATTTCTTCTCAGCAACCTAAAAAGCGTCGTACCAGAGGAAGATTTGAGATGGCAGGAGTGGAGGAGGTGAGAATTCTGAGGAAATTGAGGACCGCTACCTGAATTCTCGCCAGGACCTGCATCGAAATCAATGCTGGGGACGGAAGAACACGGATCGGAGAGCAGAGATGAGAGTTGTATAGCTTACCTCTTGAGGAGTGAGGATATCGGCGTAGCAGAGTTCTTGATCGGAGAAAAATCTCATGGAGGATTTGAATAAACCCGCCGGTTCCATTCTATTCAATTTTTGAATCTTTTTGAGTTAAATATCTAGCCTCTTGGACATCATCTAGATTCTAGGCCATGTTTATAAAAATTACTACTGCACCATTCTGGCTTATTAATCTTTTTTTTAAATTAAAATAATAATAGTCAAAATGAACGTAACTTTGATATATAATATATACTTATGAGTTCCATCCCTATTTAATATTAATAAATAATGAAGTAAGGGTAAAAGTAGTAATTTAAATGAAGTAAGGGTAAAAGTAGTAATTTAATTATAATAAACGTGTGGTGGGAATCCCAGGATTTGATTTAATTCCATATGGTGTTAGAGAAAGCATGAAACTAATAAGTTTATTTAAGAAAATATTATTATTATTTATTGTCGATTTAATTATAGAAAAAAAAATGTTTGGAGAAATGTTGTATCCATAGCTCAAACTCATGATTTTAGAGATATCAACAAAATCACACAATGCCACTTCACCTAACAAATTATTCAAAAAGTTTATCTGACAAATTGAACAGTTTTCAACAACGTACTTCACACCACGTCAGCCATGGACCGCCATTGGAGTTGACGTGAAATTAATAAAATCCTCTCTGGAGAGATAATTATAGAAAATAAATAACATACTTAGTAAATCAACAATTTGTTTTAAACTTATTACACACACAATAAACTTTTATTTTATTTCACAAGGTCATCAATACATAAGTTTATAACAATAATCATGACCACAATTTTAGACCCTTTGCACCACACAATATAAAATAGGGAAAGTTTCAACTATATCTTATAAATTAAGCAGGTCCAATGTGATTGCATTATGCAACCAAAGCTGCAACCGAACCAACAAAAGCTGCATTCATATAAGTCGTAGGTTCAGAATGAGAGTAGTCTGTTCTCAAATCACTGAATTGGTCATTTGAATTCGGACCTCCTACTATGGCACCGATGTGTGTGTTCGGATCTGGATTGTTTGAATGAAAATAATTCGAATAGCCGTCGTTGCAACCAACTTTTGTTGGGTGAGCTTTTATTGAAGGGATGGATGAGGCTCTATGATGCAATTGTAAAGGATATTTGCTACCGAATCCTACCATGTATGACATCTTTAAGGGATTTTCCCCTAGTATATAATCCACCTTCACCATAGAAAAAATAGTGATTTAATTTAAGTGGTTAGGTAAGGCAAGTTAATTTAAACATTAATTTTAATATATCGTCAAACATTGTTTCTCTATGAATATATTTAATATATTAATATATTAGATTTGATTTAAAAGAACTCAACCTATCTAGACTATTAATATTAGATATAGAAAAGATAACTTTATAAGTATGGTGAATGATTAAAAAAAAAATATTTTTAACTTATTAGATATGCTTATCAATATTTTGTACGTTATTTTCTTACTAATTAAAAATGTCTACATAAGGTATTTAAAACACTATTTTAACTATCCTTTCATGTACTTTCTTAAATGAGTTAGGTTAAAATAAATTAAATCCTAGGTATGTAATCATCCATAATTCTTCTATCTTTTTCACAAAAAATTCACCTCAACATTTTATGATATTTTCTATGAGTATCATTAAATTCCATTTTTTTACCAAAAGAATCTATAAATAAGAAAAAAAAACATGCCTCAACATTTTATGACTTCTTAAAATGTCACGAAATCTTTTTTGTTTCGTGACGTAAAAAAAAGATCATAAATGTACAAAAATTCCAAACATTCCGTGTTTTCGCACCAGAAAAACGCGCCTCCAATATTTTATGATATTTTTCTTATATTCATTTCTTTTTACTTACTTTCATGAAAACTCAAATTTATCATAGTGAAAATCCTCCAAAACTTACTTGCGATTTTGCAAAAGTTTTGATCTGAGAAGAGGGGAAATATTTGGATCCACAATGGACTCCACCAACACCAGCTTTGTCTAAGAGCCTAGAGTAGATGAAAAGCACCATGGAAGAGCTACACACATACTGCAAATTGCTACTGTCTCTTACAAAAAGAAGCCCACCTACAAAATAACAAAATTTGGCAAGTTCATCATGAAGCTTTCACCAATTATTTTTTGAATGAGTTGATATTTTCATAGAGGAAGCTCTCAAATTTATACCAGGCGTCGTTGAAATCCGAGAAGAGCTGCTACCAGGCATCACCGTGCAAATAAACGATTCTGCATCGTTCTTAAACTTGCTCAACTCTTTCTTTCCTTGATAGAATTCCTATAAATATAGTCGTCGAAGGTATTAGAATAATGTGATTGTCACTCTCATATATGTTTAAGTATAAAATATTTTTGTTTCTTTGATTAAAGTAGAGACCTTTGCTAATAATGTTTGAGCTCCAGCAAATTTGTTGTCCCAACTAAATTCAGACGCAGCCTGACTCCAACCTTGATTGCTTGAAACATAATTCAAGTATTTGCTACTTCCACTTGCTTTGTATAGCCAAGCCGCAGCCCATAGCAACTCATCCTACAACACAATAAAACACATGTAATAAATGATAATGGATTTCTTTTTCCTTTCTTTTTTTTCTGACTTTGAGACGATACTGAGAGGGGGGACGTGCATTGTTTGGACAACCGACCTCCTCATATCTCCTTATATCTCTATAACAGCACGATGTTACATTTTCTATAAATGTAAATCAAAACTATATGATATTTTTTAATTCTATATGAATGAGATGAACTTGTCACCATTACTTTTATACCAAGAATTTTTTCGCCAAAGCGAGCATAGGATAATTGACCTATATCTGAAGATTATGAATTCGATCTTCCATCCCACATGTTGTATTAAAAAAAAATGATCCCCAAATCTCTGGCCCTTCCTTCTTCATCCTTGTGTCCTCAATCTTTTGAAGTCATTTAATTAAAACACAATTAATATTTTATTTAATATTATTTGATTACTAATTTTTCAATTTTTTTAAAGAAATACTAAATTGGCACGATATGCTAAAGCTTCACAAATATATATATAGTTGAAAAATAATAAAATTTATATAATATACATTGAACTATAATCTAATTTTATATATACACACTAATTTAATTAAAATTAAAGGCTTAAAAAGTAACATACTATAACAAGCATTAAAAAAAAGAAAAAAAAAATAGATAGGAAGCTAAATGGAAAAGTCATCTCTAACCTTGCCCCACCCTGAACACCTATTTCCAAAAAGGACAAAAATTTTCCATTATTTAATATTAATTACCTGATAGCCTGAATAAGAACAGTAGAATGGACAAGAAGCAGAGTAGGATCCTCTAAACCGGTCAGCAAACTGAAACAACTGCCCATGTAAGAACGACGACGTTTCAAAATTGGGAAAAAAAAACAAATAATAATAATAATAATAATAATTTTGTAAAATTAATTCTCACAGATTTGGAGTGTTGAAGTAGAGTTCTGGAATAGTTGGCGTCGACGCGGTTGAAGACGATGGAAGCGGCGGAGAGCGCGGCGGCGGCGTCGGCGGCGGCTTCCGTTCCGGGAGAATTTGGCGTTATCTTATAAAGCGTTCGGGGAGTGTCCATGTCCTCCGGCCGCTCCCAGCACTGATGATCGCTATTTCCGTCCCCGACCTGTCCCCATCCCCATAATGCAAATTATATTTTCATTTCTCTTTTCCACGTAGACTTTTCTAATTTTTGAATATATTTTAAATAAAATTTGGCTTGGGAAGGAGCAATTTTGTCCTTATCCCTACCGTTGAGTTATGCTCGCTTTTGACGAGTTTCTACTATTATATATTAAGGAGGAACAACGTAAGTTTAAATGATAAGTTCTAATCAATTTTATGTTTTTAACAATTTTGTTATCTGTTCACAATTTTTTAGTACGTTTTGACCTTTTCTAAAAACACATTTGAATTCTTATCCAAATTTTAAAAATCGAAACAAGTTTTTGAAAACTATTTTTTCTTTTAGTTTTTAAATTTTATCTTAGATTTAAAAAAATGTTTCTAAAAGGTAGATAGAAAAAAAAACATGGGTGAAACTTAAAAGTAATTGAAATGTTTGACTAGTTGAACTATTCTATTGTTTTTCTTTTCTATTTTGTGATAAAAAAAATAGTTCTTTTTCTTTATTTAAATTGAAATGTATAAAAACCTGAGTATAGAGTGTGGTGGGTGAAGTATGAGCTCTCAATATGAAGTCTGCGCCCCACCGGACGGAGCTCCGGAGGTGATCCAGCTGCTTCACGGACGCTATCTCTTCCTCATATTCCGCCGCCGTCCAACTCAGCAACGCCACCGTGAACGCCATCGGCCACCCGAATTTCACATTGTCGCCCGCGTCGTAGTAACCGCCTACCAAATTCACCTGCCCAAAAAAACCACCCTCCAAATGCTATGAAAGAAAAATTTTAGACATCGATTAAATCACCAATAAATTTAAAAATTAAGTTGAGGTGAATAAAAAAAAAATAGTACACAACATTAATAAAAAGATAAATTTTACGAGGTAGTTTATAAGACAACTGTTTCTAAGATGATTGACATCATTAGATTTGAACATATTCCTTGTCATTTTGGACGAATGAGTTAACCCATGATTCATGATTAGTTTAACGTGATATAGTCAATATAATTATCAGAGTGTATCTAATTTCGTGAGCCATAATGTTAAAAATATGAATATGAATAAAAGATAAATTCTATTGTAATCAATTATCTTCGAGTTTAATGAATAGATCAGATTTGCCACAAGCTTTGAAGTATAAGCAATACGTTAAACTTTGAGTTTAATATTTCAACAGAAATAACCGTTTTTTCTCCTACATTCTCAAGGCCTCCATCGGAGAGTGCAGAGTCACCACGCCACTTGACTCGTTGCGCTTCTGACAACTTTCCCGACCGCTGTCCCTCAAAGAACAACACGGCCTTGCCAAGCGCATCGCCGTAGTTAAAGGCGTGTTCTGCAACCCCACGAGAGGCGACGAACACCGCGCTGCAGATGATCCAAGTATCCCATATCGCGGATCGACGTCCCAGCTCCATGAATTTAGAAGATGGATTATGAATGGATGGGGAAAGGATAAAAGTTAGAGAGAAAGAAAAGAAGATTGGTATTACTTATAGAAGATGAAAGAATGGAGATGGTGTGGGGGAAGGGAATTCGGTTGGGAATGATGGAAGGGTGTTTGAATTTTGAGACAATATCCAAATTCCCAAACCATTTCCTTAACGTCATTTAGATACAATCCCACTACCACTTTTATGTGGAAAACCTAATTCTCTACTTGTAGTAATCTTGTCTTGTCAAACCATGTTCATCATCATTTCATTTCAACTTTGTTTCTTGTTTTATGTTTTATATTTTGGTCGAAATTACAAGTTCAGTTTTTGATCTTGAGGGATTGTGTCGATAATAAGAACTCGCATTTTGAGAAGTCTAATAAGTAGTTGAATTTTAAAAGAACTTGATTAAGTCCTCGAATTTTAAGTTACCTGTCAAATAGTTCACTGATTTGTTTTTTAAATTTGTGTGGCCTTTTAATTATATGTCTAATAGATATACGAATTTGTTAAACATAAAGTTGAAAGTTAAAAGACTTAAGTTTTAAAGTTTAATAACTCTATTAGATACAAAATTGAAAGTTTAGGGATCCATGCTAATGCGAGCATAACTCAATTAGTTAAAGCATATATGGTATGATATAGTTCTCTTTTATAAAAATAGGATAAACATAATTTACCTCTTTACAAGTCGGAGAGGTTCGAATCCTCCATCTCTCCTACTATACTAAAAAAATTTTAAGGGTCATTAAACACTTGTTAAAATTAAGGACAATATTGACACTACATTGGGAGTTCAAAAATTAAATTTATAAGAGCCGTTTGGTAATCATTTCATTTTATGTTTTTGATCTTTTGATTTTTGTTTTTGAAAAATAGGTTTGTTTTGATAACCAATTAAATTTTATGTTTTTTAAACATTTTTTAATATCTAAGTAAATTAAAAAAAATTAGCTTTTAAGAACCGTTTCTATTTTTCAAATTCTCATTTTTATTCTTCACATATTTCTCTCTTAAATTTCTTTCTCACTCTAAAATTTTTTCATTCATAAATTTCTCTTTTTAAAAAGTTTATATTTCTCTCTAAATAAATTTCTCTTTTTAAAATATTTATATTTCTCTCTCTCCAAAATTTTATCTTTATATATTTTTATTTAACATATCACTTTCATTTTTCTCCCTCTAAAATTTCTCCTTTTATATTTTCTCTCTCTTTCTAACCTATTTTTATATTTAGCAAATATATCTCAAACTTTTCTCTATCTAAATATTTTATCTTTCAATTTTCTTTCATTATAATTTTTTTCTTTTTATTTATTTATTTTTCTCTACTAACAAATATATCTTGAATTTTTTGTCTAAATTTTTTTCTCACTATAATTTTTCTTTCTTTTTCTAATTTTCTTTCTTAATTTCTCTTAACATGTCATATGCTCTTAACTTTACTCCCTTTCTCAAAACTTTTATCTTTTTGTCTTTAATTTTAATCTCACCCGTTTTTTTTCTCTAACTTTTCTATACTAAAATTTTTAATTTATCTCTCTAAATTTACTCTCTTAAATTTCTTTTAATTTTTTTTCTCTCTAAACTTTTATTTTTCATGTCCATACATTAAGGATGAAAAACCCTCCTGAAGGTTGGGTACCCGATCGAAGAATAGAGAATGTATTTCTTACCATGCCTCAGCTCCCTCCCCGATTCCATTTTTTAAATAATAAATATATATTTTATTAACTATTTTTACAAAATTATGAATAAAGTATTAAATATTTTTAAAACTAATTAACTTTACTAGTAAATAATAAGTTTTCAGTAAATAAAATAATTTATATATATTTATTACTCTTTTTTATTTTTTAAATTCTAGAAATATTTAAAATTTTATTACTAAACGAGTCATATTTTCCATGAAGATCTTCGTCTTGAAATGAAGATATTCCTCGTCCTCAACCTTGATTTCGAAATCGGAGAATGGGTGGGGATGAGAATTAAAAATTTCGAGAAGTACAAGGTGCGTAGGGGAGAGCATCCCGACTCATACTCATTTCATTGTCATATCTACTTTGATAGATTTTCTCTCTCTAGCACATCTCTTCAACTCTAGGACTTTTTAAAAAAGAAAGCAAAAAAGGATTATCAAACACTTTCGGTTTTTTATTTTTGAAAACAAAAAACAAAAAACGTTATAGAAAACATATATGATTTTTATTTTTTTAAACTAAAAACACAAAAAATAAATAATAAATAATAGAAGTCGTTATCAAACAACCTTTAAATTTTTATTCACTGTATCTTGTTTTCGATTTTTATAAAAACAACTATTTTTCTAATTATTTCTTATTTTTCGTTCTTATTTGTTTTTATTGCAAAAAGAAATAGAAAGGTATTGATCTATTAATTATTATTAAATAATCAATTTAATCACTTAACCTTGATGATAGTGTTGATTCAGTATTCGGTATTTCAACTTCAAAAAGTTTTAGTTACCTTTGAAAAATGATTATCGTGATTACAATAAACTGATGCCCTTTACACTTATTAAACTATTACATTATGATTTGGCACAAGATTTTATAACAAAGTAAGCTAATAGCGATAAAATAAAGGTGAGTAGACCATATAAAATTTGATTTGACTAATTGATGAAGTACACTGTAAACCAAAAAATTATTTGCGAAACAAATTTGGTTTGAAATGTATTCTACGCACTCACCCGTCAAATTTATTTTTGCTCGTCTAACTTTGCTCAAGTTATTTACATGTTGACTTCAATATTATAAGAATAAAAAGATACGAAGTCAACTGACTCACGTAGAATACGAGGTTTAGGGGTAATTTATATTATAAAACTTCTACAAATGTACCTTAAAAAAAAGACGGAGGAGGAATTTCTACCTTTTTACACTCACACCTTCTTAATTATTCTCATTCACTCTTTTTACAAACTCAGATTCACCTCCTCCGTACTACACGAATTTGTGAACGACAAAGAAGAAATTTCTAACTTTCATATGACATGGTTGTGTGAATCAGTAATCTTCTGTAGAAATTTTTTATAAGTGGCATACATTGGACGTAATTTAATGAGAAATCGTGTACAATGTACGCCATTTAGCTGCTGACTCATCCCTCCATGCCTAGCATCCGTAAATCGTGCATAATTTACACCAGTTTTGAACTAACCTATTTTTATCAATACTTTTGATATCTACTTTAATTTTAAATTTTTTTTATTGAATTTAATTTTAATTTATTATTACTTTGAAAGCTGTATTACATTTGTAATTTCTTTTTTAAATTACATTATTTATAAAATTACCCCGAGGTTAAATAGGGTCTCTCCATCATCACCTCAAATAGACAACACGTTCTCCGATAGATCAAGGGGTTGAAGAATTGCGGAGAGAATTTTTTTTCTTTAATAATTATTTTAGAATAAAGATTAATTTAATATAATTAATAATAACATAGCTCAAATATATACCAATTATTACTATGCTCGCTTTTTAACTTTTATTTCATATATACTTTAGCATCTTAACATTTGTTTTCTCTTTTTTGTTATTGGAAAGTTGGTCTCTTAAATATTTTTTTGATATGTTCCCTAGCATTAGGTAAAAGAGAAAATTATTCTTCTTTATTCTCTCAACCAAATCCCTATGATTAAATTGACAAATTTAAACAATTTTTCAAAATACTTAATTAACTTTGTGACAGAATGATCACATAGTTCATTTTACACTAAAGTTATTTTGTTTTTTATTCTATTTTTTAACTTCAATAACATTTGTTTTCTTTTTGTTATGGGAAAGTTTGTTTCTTATATATTTTTCATATTTTTCATATTTTTCATTAGGTAAGAGAGAAAACCGAACCTCATTTTTCTTCTTTTGAATTATAATAGAGTATCGAGTATAAAGAAGCGTGTAACCTTATCCACCAAATCCCTAATAATGGAAGTGACAAATTTAAATAGGTAATTTTTTTGACAAAAAATTAAATAGGTAATTTTATTAACTTGGAGATAGAGATATCAGGTAATTCATTTTACAATAAAGTTATTTTGTTTTTCATTAAATTATTTTAACATCATAAAATTTGTTTTCTTTTTGTTATTGGAGAGTTGGTCTCTTATTTATTTTTTCATATGTTCCATGGCATTAGGTAGAAGAAAACCAAACTTCATTTTTCTCTTCGTCTGATTATAAGAGAATTTAATATCTGCCAAAATCCCTTTGATTGGAGTGGCAAATTTAAATAGGTAATTTTCAGAATATTTGGATGCCAAAATCAAACGGGTAATTAACTTGGAGATAAAATTAGCACTTAGTTTCATTTTACAATAAAGTTATTTGGCTTCCATTCTATTCTTTTAACATCAAAAGTGTTGTCAAAATTAGCATAGAACGATAATTAACATATATCTCCAACCAAGAGATTGTGAGTTCGATCTCCCACCCCTACATGTTGTACTAAAAAAACATCAACAATATTTGTTCTCAAAGTTGGTCAAAAAAGGTAATTAACTTGAAAATAGAGTTGGCGGTGAATTTATTTTACACTAAAGTTATTTTGTTTTTCATTCTATTCTTTAACATCGTAATATCTTTAACATTAGCATAACTCAATAGTAATTGACACATATTACTTCTCTTGAGGTCGAAAGTTCAAACTCTCCTACTCCCAATTAGTTGTACAAAAAAACATCATAACATCTATTTCCTTTTTTGTTATGGGAAAGTTGATCTCTGATGTATTTTTCATATGTTCCATGACATTAGGTAAAAAAGAAAACCGAACCTCATTTTTCTTCTTTTGATTAGAAGGAAAAACTCAATACAAAGAAGCGTGCAACCTTCCCTGTCAAATCCCGATGATTGGAGTGGCAAATTAAAACAAGTAATTTTCTAGAATACTCGAGTGTCAAAATCAATAGAATGAAATCAATGAGAATGATAAGGAGTCGTAACGAAAAAGAATTAGCAGTTTGTTCATTTTATAATAAAACCCGTTTACTTACTAAGAATTTGAATGATAAGGAATGTAATGAAAAATCAATTGAAATAGAAATATTATTTCTTTAATGTTTGTTATGAAATTGAAATAAAAAATATATTGATCTTATTTACCAAAATTGTCTAGAATTGGAATAAGAATCAAATATATCAAAATTACTATAATACCACTTTCTTATTTCTAACTCATTACAAATTCTTTAGCTAAAAAAATGCTCCAATGTTATTTTTTAATTAAAACAATAATAAAATTTTATTTTATTACCATTTTATTTATAGTAAATGTTTTTAATTATAAAAAATTATTGAATATTAACACATAACAAATAATTAAAATAAAACTATATCAACTAAAAAGTATTACTATAATTTTTATTAAAATAACCACCATTAATATGAAATATTATTCAACTTTTTTGTTATAATAATTTATAAGAATGAAATCTATTTTAACAATTTTATTTATATTAATTCTTAATAACAAATAAAATTAAATAATTGATCAATTGTAAAAAATTGTAATACCTTGTAAAAAAAATTACATTTACTAATAAAAGTTGTATAATTTTTTTTAGAAGAAAAATTATTAGTAGTATAAATAAACCAAAAAAAAAGTAATAAAAAAATCGTAGAATAATTAATAAAAAAAATTATGTACTGAAATGATAAAAGTTATAAAGTAATTATTGAAATGATATAACCTCCTTCATCATAAGTGAAAACCAAAGATGAAAGCGTAACCTTCTCTAGAAAGAGAATCCGAGTAATTGGAGTGGCAAATTCAAACAGGTAATTTTTCAAAATACTTTTGAGTGTCAAAATCAAACTGGTAACTTGTAGATAAAGTTAGCAATTAGTTCATTTTGCACTAAGTTATTTTGTTGTTCGTCCTATTATTTAACATCATAACAAATTAAAATTGTTGTACTCAGAAAGAAGAAAAAAAAAAAAAGGAGAAAAATCATAACAATTGTTTACCTTGTGCTACTGGAAAGTTGGTCTCTTGTATTTTCATTTGATCTATGGCATTATGTAAAAGAGAAAACTGAACCTCTAAAACGTACTGTAGAACGAAAAAGTAGACCTTTACTTGGCCTCTCGTGCCATTATGTTTTCAATACATTTTCCACAATAGACACACACACACGGTTTGGGTTAAGTTACACACACGACCCTTACGGTTTGGGTTGAGTTCGTCACGACCCTTACGGTTTGGGTTGAGTTCGTTGGGTTGTCGGGTCTTTTTAACACCCCTACTCGCTTGTATTTCTTCTAATAATAAGAAAAAGAGTTAATATTTATTATTATTGTAGTTATTTGTTTCTTTTGAAATTTAAAAGATTTAAATCCCTAAATTGTAATCACAATCCTTTAATTACTGGGTCCATACAAATTTTCAACACTAATATGATTTATCAATATTATTAATTACAAAAATATCCAATTCTGCCGTTAGGAGCATTTCGGTATTATTCAACAGGTATCTCTCTGTTCCCTAACCTTTAATTTACTTTTTATTGTCGTTCTTGTCTAAAAGATTTAATTCCACCGGCTGCTCTGTCTTACTGTTTTCTGGGTTGTGGCTGAAAGTTTTTTAGATTTAGTTTGTTTTGGGGTCTTTCTTATGCCCGCAGGTTTTCAAATGGCCGTTTTTTTTAATTATACTTTATTGACGTTAATATTGAAAGGAGAAGAAAACACAGTTTATTTATACATAAACATGAGTATCTCTTTATATATATAATTATAATTATGCATTCAATTACGTTCATGTTGTTTCGTTATTTCATTTTTTTTTGTTTATGTTATATATAACTTATAACATATGTTCTACTTGTACTTTTGAAATCTACTGTTATTCGCGATGTAATTAACATTATGTATGTATGTCATTAAGTATGATATAACTTACATATTAAGTATTCTTATAGAATATTAACAATTAAGTATTCATTTGTATATTTCTAGGATATGACGTATACATCGTGAAAACTTTTGAAATCAAATATTATTATGGATACAGTGAATATAATATATATACTTATTAATATTGTTTTATAACTTTCATACTATGTATTATTCAAACTTATAGAGAATAATTTGATATAAATGTCAATGATTTGCATTTTTATAAATATTTGAACATTATACATTATAAATCGGATACACCCATTGAATATATACAAGAGTTCACACAACTACTTGAACATTATAAATTATACATCCGACTAAACTTTTTGAGTTATAAGATATATCCAGACATAATCTAAATTCCATATAAGTTTCAATATCTTACCACTATCTTCAAATTACTTTAATTAATACTTACAACTAAATGATTCTAACTATTTCTATATGTTATCCAATATACCAAACTCAACTAATTTTAAGGAATCAAACTCATTATAAAATATATTCCCATATATACAATAATTCACACCAAAATTTTGCACCACTTAAATCATATTTGAATCTTTGAAACTATGTTGTTAAACCATACAAAAAATAAAAAATAAAAAATAAAATAAATAGGGGCAACAAAAATCAGTAACAAAATGGAGAGAATAATGTTGGGTTTAACAGTACAAACAAAAAAAAATCAGGGTTTTCAACATTGTTCAAATCTAAAATAGAAAACTAGTAGGATATATTGAATGTAAAATATATCGAAGTTTATATGATGAGACAAAAAAACCTTTCGATCGAAATAAACAGAGATGAACGAGATGGAGAAGAACGGAGGCAGCGACCGAAGATGGAGCGGACGAAAATGGAAACGGAAGGAGACGACAATCAAACGAAAACGAAAGGACGTACTGTGATACGGACTGCTTGACAATGAAGAAGAACGGAGAGGACGACTAGAGACGCAGGAAAGCAAACGACGATCGGAGACGCAGGAAAGCAAACGATGATCGGAGACGCAGGAAAGCAAATGACGGTCAGAGATGCAGGAACAGACGGAAGACAAAGGAAGAAGAAAAGTCGGAGGAAGGGCTTTTCGATTTTTTCCAAAATGGAGGATTTTGGGGATTCCAGGGGATTTGGTATTTTTTTTCTTTTACTCTTGGAAAGTCTAATTAAGCAAAATTTAAGGGATTTAAATTATAACCTTCAAATTAACCAATTATGGATTTTAAAAGTTATTTAATATTGAGGTGTAGATACAAAAAGATATACTAGTAATTTAGTAATTTGGATGATAGATACATCTTAAATAGGATTGTTTCGCGACAAAAGAGTAAATTTTATACCTTCTAAATAGCCTATCAATATACTAATTCCTAAGAAAAATTTGAATATTAAAGAGGGTGTAAGGTTGACTGCGAAATCCTCGTGATTGGAGTGTCAAAATCAAATAAGTAACTTGAAGACAAAGTTAGCCGTTAATTCCTAAATTTGAGAACCAAATCAAGATACCAACGAATGTGCAATCTTTAAATTTTAAAAAAGTTTTCAAACCTTAGCAAAACTAATAAATGAAGAAATTGGAAAATGCTAGAAATATCTAGCGGCTTAAACGGGTTATGCTTGTAAGATGTTGCAACGTATGACATATACGTATGTAAATATAATCGGCAAAGGCACATTTCACAATTTCAATCATTTGTAGGTGCATCAGTTCTCTAGAACAACCTTTTCAGCTCAATCTAATTTCAAAAGTCCAAATTAGAAAAATGTTAGAAGTAAAAGATTGGATTCACGTCTCAATTAATGGGTGAGATTCAATTGAAATAGAGACTTTAAGCCAATAATGAGTTTAGGCATGTGGGTAAGGTAATAATGCTCCATAAGAAATTGGGTTTTAGCCTAAACTTTGGCCTTAGGCCATCGGCAGGCTTAAGTGGAGAGCCCAAACTTGAGTTTCAAAACAGGTTCTAGATTGAAAACTCAACTCCGCTTTTCCTATTCACCACACTAAAAGAAACAAAACGGAAAGTCTCCTTCTTATTATTAGGTTGATTGGTTTGAAACTCTAAACGAGGGGTTCTTGCTTGCAGCTCACCCGCTCTTGACTCATCGACTCAGTAAGAGATTATGTGAAGAATGCTAAAGTAAGCTATTGAATTTGTCCTAACCAAAGTTCTCGTTGAGTCAGGAGATGGTGTGGGAAGGACCTCAGAAACCTATGAACTGACTAAAAATTTCATGACAAACTCAGTATACAAGAATGCAGCTAACTAAAACAAAAATTTAGGGACGTTAGAGTTTGTGATTTGGTTAGCTTTCTCTCGCATAAAATTAGGTTCTGTATTGAGACTAAAACAAGTAGAAACAAAAAAAATATTGGCCCATGAAATAAAATCAATTTACCTTACGTCGTTCATCTTCTAACAGGTGGCTTTACTGTTGCAGACTTCTCAGATTCCATTGCTTCAGATAGCTTTCTCAGCTTACCAACTATATAGGCCAATCTCATCCAGTAGGCCAGTTTGACATTTTAATCTAGGCATCTAGTCTCCATGACCCTTTTTCCCTGTTTAAAACCATTAATTTCTTTCAAATGTTCAGAGTACAAGGCTGCTCGCAATGATGGGGTGGGAGAAACTAAGAGTCCGTTTGGTAACATTCCTGTTTCTCGTCTTTGTTTCTTCATTTTTAATAAAGAAAAATGAATTGCATAGCTCTAACAATTCAAGTATAATAAAACAATTTTTATTTATGTTTAGAACAAATTGGAAATGGGAACAAGAAAGAAGAAACTTACTTCGGTTCCAAAATTTCTATACAATTGTGAGAATGTTCCCAAAAAAAAGAGAAACAAGAAATAAAGTTAGTTGGAAAATACTTAGATTTCTTAAGATAATTAGAAACAAGAAATAAGAAATAAGAAACGAGGACCTTATCAAACGAGCCCTAAATAAACCCATTTAAGAAATTCACCACAAAGGGCAGATTGTATATAAGAATGGTAGGTAATTTCATAGAAGACTTTACAGCTGACCTGTACTGTACAAAATTGGGCGCAGTCTATTGAATAAACACCCCGGGTCATAAAATCTTTACTAAAATGATAAAAGAGCTATAGGAAACGGAAGAGCACCTGTACATCCAGTCAATACTGTAGGGGCAAGAAATTCTTCAACGGGTATTATCTTGTCCTTGGAACTTGTGTGTCCCTGCCATTGAACATTTGAGCTTGTGTGGATGCAGTACTGGGGGGAGTAGGAGTCGGATTAGATGAAGGTCGAGCAGATTGTACAGATTGAGTTGGCTGAATAAGTAACTGGCCAAGAGCATCAGAATAAGTTCGACCAGTAAGACTGCCACGCATTCGACCTGTGGGCTGCCAATTCTGCTCTAATGACGGTTCTACTAAACCTGCAGACGTGGGAACAGATTGAGACATTCCTCCAACATTTCTCACCTCCCCAGCAGCTGCTGTCCTATGCCCATCAGGAGTAGTTTGAAGAGAATGGGCAGATCTGGAAGTTTGATTTAGTAATGACATGGCTGCAGATTGTTTTAGCATCTCAGCTCGCTGGGAAGTAACCATCATTCTTGCACATTGACTAGATGTCACTGTGGCATAAGCAGCTCCGCCATATCCACCACCTCCTACTTGATTCATAGTTCTTGGGGATCCTAAAGATGGCCGGACATTGTTTGGAATTTGATTCCGGAGTTGGGGCATCCTCATGTTGAGAGCTTGCTGAAGGTGTGGATTCTGGAATTCCGTTAATAGACCCAAGGATGGCCTTAAAGGAGTCGATGCTTGAACAGTTAGCCCAGGAGTGAAGGAACGATCTTGAGGATCCCGGATCTGAGAGTATAAGCAAATAAATTATAGGTTAACATCTACAGTAAAATGATAGACTCTGCACAATGTATCATCCAGGAAATCGGGGGGCCATAAATTCAGAATGAAAACAAAAACGTGAACACTCCCTGTAGGCCATCGATCAAATAATGTCAATTCCTAAGGAGCTGGTCCAATGGTAAAGGCTTAATGCTTGAAAATATGCTGCTTTTATTTAAATTCTTGAGGTCATGACCTTACGGTTTGAACAAAAAATTCATCCTGACTTGTGTCACGAAACTTATGTTGACCTGGCACAAATCTCACTGTATCTAAAAGTAATGAAATTTAACTAACACCACCAAAAGTCATATCCATTGAAAATAAAAACATTAAAATAGATGACCACTTGAAGATCATGGAAACAATATAAAATAGCACCTGCACTGTTGGTGGGCGCTGAAATGGAGCTAGGTTTGTTGCACGATGTGGATCTCCATGATGTATCGGAAATTGCAGTCTCCGTTCTGAATCACGAGTTATTGTATTTAAACCGTGTCCAACTTGTGGAGCTGAGGAAATTGTTGAGGTTCTTAAACTATACAGCTGGCCTGATCCTTGGGACTGAGCAGGAAGGGCTTGAACTGTAACTGGAGTCCTGCTGACAGGTCTTGGTATTAATGTCATCCTCCCATACTGATTATTTTCATTTGAGTTCAAAGCTTGAACCTGCAAATTTTGATCATGCAATGCAGGAGATGAAAAGGCGGCATGTCCTGGAACCCCCACACCATGATTAAGAACAGGTGCGACAGCTTCGGTCAAGACAGCGGATTGCATAAGATCAGCAGAACTAGTTGCAGGCGTGCTATTACCCAATGGAGCATCTGACCTAGTAATAGAGGTCAAAGTCTCATCTATTCCAGACCAAAAGTCATCCTCCAAGACAGCAGCAAAATTTTGATTTAAGCTATTCCTGTTCATTCCAGATGATATATTTAAACTCGAAGAAACCGGTTGGTTTTTATTACTAAGACAAGGTTTTCTGTCTTCAGTCTCAAGATTGCAGATGTTCATATTATCATCAACTTCAGTAAGATCTAACACGTCAGGAGGAGCAGTAGACTCTTGCTGTGCCCCTCCATTCTGGTTTTTGAGAGAATCTTCCAATGGCCGACCATCCCCATAATCATTTAGGATGGCCTTCCATGATCCATCAGCTGAAATAATCACTTCAGTGACGTTCTCTCCCACTTCTCTAAGGACCTAACGGAAATACAATGGATTCATAGAATGAATTAAAGCGAAAAGAAAAAATTGCAGATGAAAATGATATTCGGAAAAGGTTGATCACTACACTTGCCTTCAACATATTTTGATCAACACGAATATCCAAATAGCAAATGTACTGGTTACAATGTGGGCATCGCCAGGATGGTCTTCTTGAATTTATGTCAATGAAGTTATCAAAATCAAAGCACTGCAACATACAGAAAGGCACTGATATTAAACCTAAAGAAAACTTTTAAGATATAATATTCAGTAAACTCATGTACTACAAGACAATCTAGCAAAAAAACAGAATGGGTACACATGTAAAGGCACCAAGGTGCATGCTACAGTTGCCAATTTTCTTGACAGAAAAAGATAAATATATGGAAAAGATTTAGAACGATCATGCCAAGATTAAGGTATCAACACCTTTCAGATGCCATGGCAGGGAACGCTTACCTGAAGATGTTTACAAGAACAACCTTTCACAGGAACCTTGATTCGGGTATAGCTGTTTCACATTGAGAACAGGAAGAATCGATCACCACGTCAATCATTAAGTTACATAAAAACTGAAACTTGACCCGATCATAAACTTCATCTGGTGTTCGATAGGTGTGTCAGCAAGAAGTGACAATATATATATACATATGTATGCATGTGTATATATGTATGTATGTGTGTGTATTCAAGTAACAAGTAAATTTTGTATACATTGTCAAACACGGGATATGATAATAACTTCTCTGACCTCATCCATGTAATTACGAATGTAAAATTTCAATTTTCCTTGGGTGGGGGTGGGGGTGGGGGTGGCTTGAGGGGGGGAGATAAATAATTAAGCAAGCAATTTCTAAATTCAATATCGATGGTAAAAATAGATGCTTTACTGTTAAAGAAACCACTGCACTCACTTTTGACGCACGGATTCTCACAACCAAGGTCTAGGTAATCGCATACTTAATGACTCTGTGGTCTCTTTCTATACTTTCTGAAAGGCAATTCTATCTTTAGCTCTATACTGGTGTAAACGAAAATACCAACTTTCAGATGCTATCTATTCTTTTGGCTGGACGTCATTTTTGAAATCTAGGGTCATCAAATAGTGAATCAGATCATGTTTTTTATGAGAATCGAGATTGCATATCATAGCAAATAAAGATCATAAAATACATTTAATTTTTATTTTGAATTATGCATCACCCAATAGTATGGTTCAGCTTAAATCTAATTAAAAATGTAATTCATAAGAAAAGCAATATTATTCAGTCATTCCCACGTGTAATCAATGTGTTCCTTTTTTTCTTGTCTTGAGATTTGATGGTTCCTCTTCTTCTTCTTTTTCTTTTTTTTTTTTGGGATGGAAAACTTAAGAAATATATTAATCACAAAAAAGAACAGCCTAGAGCAAGGGTAGAGGAAACTTCTTCCCAAGGTCACTAAGTCATGAACGCCTTCCAATTTTGAAGGATCTAGCAAAGGGAGTAATTAAAAAAAAAATTTGCTATAAGCGTCGCACCACCTAGAAGTAGTAAGCTGTACATTACCCCACAAGCTTTTGATGGTTCCTTTTCATTCTAGTTTTATAACTCAGATGCTTAGACTCTTGATATATATTTTTGAATTTGATGTAACTGGTACAGCTATCTATTCGACTATTCCCCAGTGCCCATCTGCCATTTTCTTCAATGCTCTACCTATTCAATATCAAGCTCTAAATCAGAATTTGCTTTCACGTTTTGTGCATCTCCATCAGAGTATGTTGCAGTTATTTATTAAATTTTATTGTTTTGTTATCCTGTAACTCCAGTTTTGTGGGTTTGAGCATTTAGCTAATCTCTAAAGGGTTTCTCCATTTCGACATCAGGTAATACAGCAAGCCTAACTGTCTATGGTGAATCAATAATTACAATTCAAACTGTTTCAGGTGATTCCCTCCCGTGAATCATGCATCTTAGCTAATGCATGGTTTCATTATTTCATTTAGGAACAATTCCTACTCTTTCATTTTAGACCACACACTTTTACTAAATTATAAAACATGCTTGTTTTATAAACCTTACATACAACTATTTCAGCTTCCCCTTCTCCATTTATCCTACTGGAACCTGACCCCATCACTCCAATAGTTATGTAAGACAACATAGCATATCCATGAACAGTTAAATCCTATGCTTTCCACAGCGATGAAAATCAATAAAAATCCTCTGTTTCAGATCAGTGGCAAAACAGTCCAAGCCTATGCTAATTATCTCACACGTCACATCACGAGGAATTCATACATAAATAGCATGCAAATAAATTTAAGCACTGCAATGGCTGAAACTGAAAGTATCAGAATTGTATGCAGAAATTGTCTATATAACCTTATTGGGCAATTAAGGGATATTCGTGATGGGCCCTCGATTATGTCAGAATCTGAAACCCAAAGAAAAATTAGTTACTAACATCCAAAACCATGGCATAAAGAAATGAAAATGCATTTAAGCCATTAGCGAGACCATCCTGAACTGAATTACAAATATATAATGATAAATAAATAAATTAAAAAAGAAGAGAGAACAACAACAAAAGAAGGTTTCCACCTGCCCTTCACAATTGTAGCTATACCTGAATCCACAGTAGAAACAACTGGCTGTACATGGTCTTGCAGCATTGATGAATCAGGCGATGGTGCAGTGCCTATAATGGCAACTGCTATAGCATAATGTCCTAAACAAAGATTAAAGGGACTTTTAGAGACATATTATGAAATAGGGTAAAATACAATTTTGGTCCCCGCGTTTGAGGATAGGTTTCTAAGGCCCCGATCTTTGGAAAATAGTTCTAAAAGGTCCCTCACATCAAACTTCTGTTAGTGTCACTGACGGAATGCTAACATGGCATTGGTGAGTTGAACATTTATTAATTTAATATTATTTTTAAATGATTATTTTTTCCTTTCTCTCTCTTCCCTCTTTCTTTCCCTTTTCTCTTCCTCTCTCTTCCTTCTTCCCTCTTCTCTCCCCTTCTCCAGCATTCCTTCCAATATTCCTTCACTCCAAATCCCTTCATCGCAGCTTGTGCTCTAACAGCTTCACTCTCCATCATCTCTCTAATCCTTCCTCCAAGTTCCAGACCCTTCTCACCGCATCCCCCAATTCTCAACCCACATTCCGAGCCCATCTTGGCAGCCAATTGCACATTGATCATCTGGTCCCCACTTTGGAGCCACTCCAACACCGGCACCCCATTCACTGCCACTTCCATCACAGAATTCCACCCACAGTGGCTAATAAACCCACCCACTGCTTTGTGCCCCAAAATTTCCAGTTGGTTCACATAATCCTTCATCACCATCCTCATATTCTTCATCTTCTCCATCTTCTCCATCAGTTCTTTCCCCACTACCTCCTCTAACCCCTCTTTGTCTTCCTTGTCCACTATCTTATCTTCCACTACCCACAAGAATCTGTACCCACTATTAACCAACCCACTTCCGATTTCCTTGATTTGCTCCCTCGACGCCGCGGTTCGGCTGCCGAAACTGGCGAAAACAACCGATCTGGGAGGTTGCTCGTCCAGCCATTTTATTGGAGATTTGGCTTCTGGGTTCTCGAATTCACTTGGCAATAAAGGGCCTAAGCCTATCACTGGGGGTAATCCATGGACTACCTCTCCATCGTTGAGCGCTGCGAGAGTATCTCCTTCCATTGCGTCCATGGCGTTGAGCAAAATCCCGTTCAGTTCTTTGACCTTCTGTCCATCTTGGGTAAATATTTTCCTGAAGATGCTGTTGTTGACGAGCAGGGGAGGAGGGAGTGAAGTTTTGGGGATTGAACCGATGGCAGGAATGTGAATCGAGTCACCAGATTCACCAGACCTTTTAGCGAACGGGTAATAGGCGAAGAGAGACAACATTATGGCGGAGGAAGTGAAGATCACGTAATTGGGTAATTTAAGGGCCGCAGTAAGTGTGAGAGCAGAGGAAATCAAGCTCACGTCGTAGACGAGGACGGAAATAGGTGGAGAGAGAGCGGCAAGTTGAGGAGCGAGGAGATGAACGGAGCGGCGAATTGCCTCAAATTGAAGAAAAAATGGGTCGTCGGAATTTGCCATAGAAGGGTCGAGAGGTAAGATTTGGAACTTCAATTCAGTGATTTGGGGAAAAGCAGAGAGAAAGCGGGAGATGAGATGGGACTCGGCAGAAGAGACGGCGGGGTGAGAAGTGATGAGGGTGAGTTTGCAGTTATGGCGGATGAGAATGTGGGCGAGTCTGAGGAAGGGTACTAGATGGCCGATGCCGGCGCTTGGGAAGAGGGCCACGTGGGTTTGGTGGCCGGAAAGTTGATCGGAATCTGACATTTCCGGTGAGACTTAGATCTCGACGGGGGTCTGAAATT
This sequence comes from Momordica charantia, assembly GCF_001995035.1. The sequence continues at coordinate 349,623 of NW_019104692.1, forward strand.
CATCGTCTTCAACCTCACTGGTTAGTTTTGAAGAGAGCTTCTGGTGTCCTTACAGCCTCTTCTTCTACCTACTACGCTACGCAATAAATTTCATTTATTAGTAATTAACAGCCACAAAAACAAATAAAATTGAGGTGTTTACCAGTAAAAACACGTATATTTTATGAACAAAATTAACAAAGCACATCTAAACACTCATGAGCCGCCAGAAACGAAGATAACTTCCGTCGGCCAACTCTCCAACCAAATCTCTGTGTTATCGTAGTTTTTTTGGTTTATCGATCTTGATCGGATCCTATTTTTGAATCGGTCGAACGCTTCATTTGGTAAAAATCCTTTAGCCACTGCTGCAATTTCTCCTGATTCTGAAATGTCGTCCATTTCCTTGTATACAATTCATTAAAAAATTGATAACTATGATTCAGTCATGTTTAATGGATGAATTAACAACTCATCAATTATAAATTCCTCATACCTCTGGTCACCCAATCTAAAGAATTGAGCTACTAAGTTAAGCTTTTATAGGAAAAGTAAAATTGCTAGTAGATTAACATTTTGGGAATAGATGGAGGGGTTTTTTTTTTTTATAATAATTTAACATATTTAAAATGGTATTAAAGTGAGAGATCTTGAAACCCTGTTATTCTTCTCTATTTAATATTGATTTCTACGCTTAGTTTCTATAATGATATGGTTCACTTCAATAGAATACATTGAGTTTTGAAAGAGACCATCCTTTTAACTGACATTTCCTGACCACGAGCTAATCTTAATTTCAAAATTTTTTTCCTAAATAAAAAGCAAAAAAGGGGAAATGGTCATCGAATTTTTTTCTCAAAATGTAATTTCAAACCTTTGTTTAGACACAGCAAAAGTCTAAGAAATAAACGCACAAGATTACAATGGAAAAGATGTGGCAAAATTCACTAAGAAATAACAAGCTTTAGAATTGGTTTTTTGCCCCATCATATTTTCTTGTTTCTATTTCTGATCCATTAAACGTAATTGATAATATAATATATATATTTTAATCAAACTACAGCAGCATGAGATAAAATTAACCAACCTACATCTAAGATCCAATTTGAAAAAATAGAAAGTTTAGAGTAAAAAGATTGACTCGTCCAACCAAATTTAAGTGAAAGGATATTCATGAGTGAACATAACAAGAATACATTATAAGAGAATGACAAAATCTCTATTGACACAAGATTTTTGCTCAAAACGAAGCCAAGCCACCCGCCACAGCAACACAAACACAACAGATTGCCCCCAAAGGGGTGACCTGAGAACACAAACGTGCATTCTGATTTTTGAATCCCAAATCCACTTGTGTTCTCCGGTGCACTCCTCTGGGGTTACCCTGTTACGTACGCCGACATGTCGGAAATCCCCTCCCTCTCCCTCTCTTTATATCTTCCAAACCCGATATTGCCACCATGTCGTCATTCTCACAACACTACCAAAAAAAATGTTGTCATCGTCTCCACATTCCGGGCCCAAATTCACAGCGAAAGCCCAGTTTTGAATTCTCCAGGCCCAATTATACGGGCCTGCTAGATCCGGGCTTGCCGACATGGTCGTTTGGAGTATTTATTATATTAAATGACAGTGGAGCCCACGCTGAAGATTTTTAATTCAACCTCCACTGTTCCAGTTCCTCCAATGGTGGAATATCTGCAACTTTCCTCCATTTGGAACCACAAATTTTTTTTTTTTTTAATAATCAAAATTCATTCAATTTTCTTCTCTACAATTTATCCACTCCAAGCTCTATATAATACTTTCCTGCATAAATCTCCGTCAAATTGAATTATACGTCTTCGCTTCAAGAATGGACCTTTTTTCTAAACTCAGTGGCTCCACCGACAAGCCGGAGGACCCGGAGCACCACCGGACATCGGCTTCCGATCTCTTGTCCAGCGCCAAACTGGTGGCGGATGCGGCCAAATCCTCTTTTGGCGGCGAGAGCCACGCCGTCGACAAGGGCAAGGTCGCCGGAGCAGCCGCCGACCTTCTCGGGGCTGCTTCTGATTACGGCAAATTCGATGAAACCAAAGGACTTGGCAAGTATGTAGACAAGGCCGAGGACTATCTCAATCAGTATGAAAAGTCTCATTCCGCTCCCCACGGCTCCGACGCCGAGCCGAAGCCACCGAAGGCCGAGGAGCCGCCGAAGAAAGAGAACTCCGGCGAGGGGGAACACGGCGGATCTGGGTTTGGGGATTATTTGAAGGTGGCTGAAGGCTTCTTGAAGAAATAGTCTCTTTTTCTTTCGCAGCTGGGTGTTTCTTTTATGTCTTTCTGTGTAATTCTGTAAATAAAGGTTTGCATTTACTGCTTAACCTATGATGAATTTGGATGTTGTACTAGTTAATTTTCTCTGTTTTACTAACCCTTCATATGTTCAGTTCGTGATTTTTGTCTTGTTCTTGACAAAGAAAAAACAAGTGATTAAAGACACAGTAAAAACAGAGTAAGAACAGAGAACCCATCTGAAAACAACTTGAAATTACTGGTTATTTTTTTCCACAAAGCAATCATTAGTTTGAATACAAAAAATGAAAAGGTTCAAAAAGAAAAAATCAGTCAAATCATTACACTTTGATGGTCAACGAAGTTATGATAGGAATATTTACAAATACTAATATTGAAATTAAGAATCACAATTTAGTTTCAGCAGCAATAACAAGTAACAGGGAGGTCCCCTGTTTCTCTGAGAACATCTGCTTTCTGCTTGACTTTAAGAGTGTCGTTCCTTCGTTTTTCCTCTGCTTTGGCTCTTGCTTCTGCTGCTATTTGCTTTATAAACTCCATATCCTCCTCGAACTTTTTTCTTCCTTTTTCCCTCTTCCTCCTCTTCACTCCCACCGCCTGCAATGGTTAAACAGAATCATTTATATGTAAAATTTACAAACTTTGAAAAACAGAGATAAACTGATGATGAACCTGTGATTCTTCCAATTTGCGCATGGCTTTCTCCCTCTTCTTGGTTTCCCAGTAAGAAATTGTCTCGTTCACCTTCTCGGACCTGGAAATTTCTACCCTCTTAGACATGTGTAAACAATGACACATGGAATCTCTCGTTCTAATATCATGTTAAAATCATGTTAAGGATGAATAAATCACCCTTCAACCTAAAAGTTTAAGCTAATGGATTAGGTAAATTTAATTCATTCATTTATATCTAACGTGATGTAAAATTAGATTGATTATGGAGAGAGGAAGAAAAAGGGAGAAGAATTGAGTACTTGTTTCTGATTTTAGCCATCTCAGCCTTTTCCCAGAAATCTGCTTTTGTTTGTGTTGGATTAGATGGGTTAGTTTCTTTTGTTTCGGGTGGTCCAGTTGAATTCGATGGCTTTCGAGAGATGGGCGGAGTTGGAGGTCTCGGAGTCGGAGTCGGAGTTGGAGGTCTCGAAGTCGGAATCCGAGTCGGAGTTGGAAGTACTGCTGGTTTTTGGGGTTCTGAGAATTTTCTGCTGCCGGAGATGATGTCTGGTTTGTTGTCTGAAAAAGTTGGAGTCTTTCTCATGGATAATGAAGAAGAAGGATCCGTTAGTTTTTGATCTGTTGGTTTCTGTTTTTGTTTCCCATCTGAGCCTTCTCCGGGATCTTTATCTAACATAGAAACCATCTCATTAGTTACATTCAATTACAAATTTGGCATCAAATTATCGAATCATCCATTCATTCTTTTTTTTTTTTTACCATCTTAGTTTCTTAAAACTTGAACAGTGTTATCATTGTTGATAAAACTAAGGTGAAATTATGAAATTCGTACTAGCTATCTTTAAAATTTTCAATTTACTCCTTACAATTTGAATTTATTCATTTTAGTCCACGTAGACGTTGATAACATTACTTGTTTTTTATTTAGTGTCAAGGAAGTAACATTTAACCTTTTCCACTAGAGATGAGTAAAATGAAAATTGTATAAGTGCTTAAAAAATATTTTAGTTACAAGGGGTGGGATGATGTAACTAAATTATAAGGACTTAATTGAAAATTTTGAAATCACGGAGAATATGTTAGAATAATATTGAAATCATGATCCAATAGAAACTTTTTAATTAAACTCTAAATCTTATTTTAATTCATGAATTTTTCAATACCATGGTCCTTTAAATTTCGAAAAAAAAATTGGTCTCTAATTTTTATAATGTTTATTTTAATTATTGAATTTAAAAAAGTGATAAATTTAATTCTTGTCATACCAGTGTTACACATTTCAAAAATTTTGAGATCAAAATGAAACAGGTATAAAACTTGAGGACAAAAATATATATGAGGGAAGTTTTGGGGTTAAAAAGAATAATATAAAAAATTACCAAGAGATTTAAAACATAGCCCAAATTATAGGTCAAATTTGTAATTTAACATAAAACAAATATTTTTTAACGGGGAGGAAAATGCAAAGAAGAAATTACTGGAGGGCCGCCGGGAAACTTTGGAAGGATCCGGCGCCGGACGTGGAGCGAGGGGGCGAGTGTCGTCGTCCTTGATGTACTTTATCTTCGCCGACGACGACGTTTCACGATCACGGCGGTCGGAGTTAATTTTCCGTGTGGCGATTTCTGATTGGTCTTCATTAACGGAATGCACCGCAAAGACCGCTGCTGCGACGGCGGCCACGTGCTCTAATATTCCGTCATCGGATAATTCATTATCTCCACTCATTTGCCGAGAAAATTGTTCTCTCAGCCACCTCCCCGCCGTTTTCTTCTCTGCACAAACAAACGTTAAACTTCAAAAATACCACGTTTGTTCCAAACTTTTAAATGTAAATTTCAGCCTTGAATTTTTAATAAATTTGAAAAAAGAAAAAAAAAATAGTCTTCACTATCAACGTTTGCAGAAAAACAGTTTCTGTATGTATTTTTAGATAGAAGCTTGAAAAACATATTCATCATATATTATCAGTCACATATTTGGTCATTTATTATAGGTTTAAATATAGAAAAAAATTCTCTCCTATGGTCCAATAGCATATAGGTAATATAGACAAGTATTTTTTTTTATTAATTTTACATGGTTCCTGCATGGTCTACTTATCTATATGCTACAAGAATTCAGAGGAGCTAAATTTTTCTTTTATATATTATTTATTGATTTATTTTTATCTTCATGTACATTTTTTAAAAAGTGATTAAAATTTTAGCATTACATCTGGGAATTAAAAATTTTAAGATATAACAATAAATTTGTATTAAAATGTTGGAAATATGGGTTTTTTCCAATCAAATTACCTTTGAAAGATTGGGACTTTTGGGGAGGCAAATTTATTTCCCTGCTACTGCCTTGTTCTTCTCTGTTGTGTGGCCTAGCTCTGGGATATTTGGCCCTGAAACCAGTGGTTAGAGAGAGATCTTCGTTATTATATTTTATTAATTTCCTCGGACTAATAAAATAAAATAAAATACCTCATCTGCATCAGCAAACTATCCATGGTTTGAAAGAAGGGTCTCTCTGTGTAATGAGATTTGTTGTGTGTGGAGAATGATGGCGTGGTGGAGGGGATGGGGTTTATTTGAAGAGCAAGCCAAGTGAAGAAAAAGAGGATTTAAAAGGGAAAAAAGTTGACAACTTTTGAGTGTTTCATATAGGAATCAATGGAAGAGAAGTGAAGTTTAAATATTCTTTGCATTCAGTTCATGGGTTTGGATCTTCTGAAACAGAGCTTTTAGTGAAGGAAAAGTATTCTTTCTTTCTTTCCAAAGCATTTTGGCCCTCGTATCTTTCTTCTACAGATAATCAGCTTTTTGTTCTCTCATTCATTATCCCATTCATATTTGGATAATATTTAGGGATGATATTCATCCTTAAAAAGATTAATTTGTTCACGATAACAACTATTATTTTATTGTTTTATCAACATATTAATAATATGCTATTTGGACGCATGAAATTCAACTCACTCGTCAATAAAGTCCATTTTCCTTTTAGATTTTGACATTCTATTGAAAGGAGTTCAAATGACGTGTCCTCTTATGTCAAAATATGACTAAAAAAATATTTATTGAAATAGACTTTCCATTAACAAATCTTAACTCAAGCTTTCGGGAAGGTAAGATTAAGAAAATTCTATTACTTGCAACTTTCTCCGGACCAAAAAAAGCATGAAAAAAAAATCCTCATTGAAGTTTTGAATCTCTGCCCAAAAGATTGAAATATAGAAATATCCCTGAAAATCAGGTGGGAGAAAGTATGATTTTTCCTAAAAATAATATATATTTTAAAAGTTAAGGAATAAGATTTGGAAAGTAACACAAAAGTGAGATAGCAAAATCGGATTAAAGTGTATGACCTATGCCAATTTTTTAGTCTATATTATACATAGTTTTAGAAATCGTTTTGTTATTATTTTGAAAGTTACACTATTTTTTGTCATTTTTCTTTTAAGAATTACTGTTTATGAAATTTCCCCAGAGAAAATACAGAATAATGGAAAAGAACCATATTTGCAATTACCAATTAGGAAAAAGAAAAAGAATAATAGTAAACTGACTATTGACATCACAAATCACAACCCCTACTTGGAAATGCAAAACTAAATCCTAAAACCTAAAATTAAAAAGAAAAAAGAGAAAATCAGAGTAGCCAATTTAGGCGCAAGCAGAAGCTCTGAAGTCTTTGATGGTGACGAAGACGTAAGAATCCGGCGAAACCGACACATCGGAAGTGGGGTCCACGAGCTTGGGCGACATGTCGGGAATGTCCAAAGTCGGCGTGAGCCGGAGAGGAGTACCGTTCAAGAGCACGACATCGCTCTGAATATCGCCGTCTTTGGGGCTCAAATGGTACTCTTCTCTCGCCTTAAGCCTTCCGCCATTACAGCTCGGATACAGCTTTCTGTCGTTCACAATATTCACATCAAAAGTTGTGGAGTTCGACATGTTGATTAGAAGCACAGTGATGCCGCTCTGAAACAAAATAGTTAAGAAAAAAGTTACAACCCAAAACAAAAAGATGTCTTCTTTTGAGAGATAAGAGAGAAGAATGGGGATTTTGGGTTACTCTGTTCTTGCTGCAGTGAGAATACACACGAAGATATGGAGAGCCATCGTGGGAAACCGAGAGAACCTTCTTCCCCATTAATCTGTGCCACAGAAGTGCGCTGTTTCACGAAAACGAGTGTTAAATCCGGTTTAAATTGATGGGTTACAGTAAATTTAATCTAAACCGACCCATAATAATCCGGGTTGGGGATGAAAGTGGTGGTGTTGAGCAAGGCGTAGTTTCCACCGATCAAGGCTTGTCTGCAGTAAGCGTGATGGTTGTATGTGGCGGTCATCCCCAATTGATCCAAATACCTGACGTAAAAAGGGATCAAAATAAATATTTTCAGAGTACAGGAACAAATTAAAAAGTTTCGAGAACAAAATGAGGACCAATTTAGAAGGTAAAATGAATTTTCAAATTACAGTTACAAGTTTAGAGACCAAAATAAATAAGTAAGGAATCCAAATAAACATTTTTGAAAGTACATGACTAAATTAAATTCTACCAGAAGGCATTGACGAAGGTGTGAGAAACTGTTCTGCCACCGCTGTTATAAGCTCCACCAGATTCACCCACCCAAGGCTTGGACCATGGAGCAAAGCTCTGGGAGACGGCTGCAGCCTCCTTGAAAGTTTGGGCAATTTGGTCCAGAAAATAAGGGTCTTGAATCTTGTTTATAAGATCAGGATCAACACCTACATGAATTCCGATTTAAAATGGGTATCCCGAGCAATTCCGATAATCAGGTTCATTGTAGTGTGAAATACCTGCACCAAGATTGTAAATATGGTGGGTGACACCATCGACAACATTTGGGTCTGTGTTTTGGAGGAAGGTTTTGAACCATTCCTTGTCGAAGAAACCAGCAGGGCCCAGAATTTTGGGTCGGTTTTTGGGATCAGGATAAATCTGTTCCACTACTTGTCTCATGAGACTGAGATCTTTCCCATATTGGTCAGGCTCGAGCCTTGCAGAAACTCCTCCTGCACACAGCTCATTGCCTGTTTTCCAATACCAAAACTTCTCGGTCAAAATTGTGTAAAAAAGTTTAGAAAGTTCATAACTTTAAGATTACCCAATTCATAAGAATCGATTTTGTATCCCTTGGAGGCAGTGTACTTGATGAAATCTCGAGCATTTCGAGGATCCCAATCGCCAACCCAGTTGATAGAACCGTCGTTGGCTGGTTTCTTTCCCATCAGAGCATTCAAACCAAACGTAATTCGAGCACTGAAACCAAAAAAGAAGCCAGAAAAAACATTGCTTTTGTTTCTAGCTAGACAAGAACATGTTTATGGTGATTTTGGTTCGTCACGTACGATGTTTTGTTGAACAGATCGTTAAGAGCATCCCATCTTTCCATGGGGAAGCACCCTTTGCTGAATCCAAACAGACCGTCTTTCTGTTTTCTCATTTGGGGACAATTCTTCACCGAGTTCCCAACTCTGTAGATTATTTGATCTTGCAGTGACCCTCCAATTCTGATTCTCAGAGGATTGAACGCTGAAAAACAGTGAATCCCAGAAACATTTTTTAGTTTCTAAGAATAACCCAAATCGGAAAATCAGTAAAAACTCCGAAACTAACCCTTGATTGCGTTGTACAAGATAACATTTGGAAGATCCTGTAAAAAAACAGAGCAAAAACAGAGCTTCTATGGTTAGTAAATTACAGAGAGAAGATGAAGAACAAGATGGTGAAAATTATGAAGCTACCAAATTGAGAATGCCGGCGTTTCCCCACGGGCATTGGCCGTAATCGCATTTGTTTGCAGGCCACCAATCCAAAGTGGCACAGATGAAATTATCATCAGTTTCAGCAATGGTGGTCACTCCTTTGACTGAAACCTTTACGAATTCTCCTGAAATGGAAGATGAGAAAGAGAAGAAGCAGATGAGAAGGAGGAGCAAAGCTTTGGAAGCCATTGTTGCTGCTTAGAGAAACTTGACTATGGACCTGGATTTATAGGGAAGGAGGAAGGGGAAATTCGTTAAGATTAGCCATTTGAATTGCGGTGATTTCAAAAATTAGT
>NW_019104693.1:24601-58486 GCF_001995035.1 Momordica charantia
GTCCTTGAAAACATCTCGGAGATCTCCGTTGGTACGCGAATATTGGATTGTTTCGTGCGTGCCATAGTTTTGTTTGGTAGGAATAACTTAAAATGTCATTTCCCACAGACGACGCCAAATGTTTATGCAAAAAATGTGACGGGGTATGATCTGGTCAAGGTCGGTCACGCAGAAGAGCTCAACCTACTCCAGGTATGACCGTCGAGAGAGCTTGACCTGCTCCAGGTATGACCATGGGAAGAGTTGGGGTATCCGGGATGACCATCTCAAAGGGTCGAGGTCGGCTGACTGGGATGAGCTAAAGTGTCAGGAATGAGCTGAAAGGCCACTTGGCGAGGAAAGACCTACACAAAGGAACAAACACTTCGACGATCAAGTCAGTTTTGAGTTCGACCTTAGTATGAAGGTCGAGCTAGAATACAATACCTGACTGAAGAGTGAAGTGCCCTATTTATAGGCTGAGGTACTCGACAAGGAATCCGACCGGCAGTTGAGCATGTCGGGACCAAGGTTGACCTGTCGGGGGTATCTATTCCAGTTCATACTCTTGTCATCCTGGAATTTGGCTAAGTATGGAAGGTCATTCCTCCCTTGTATGATCTTCAGGGAAGACTTTCGGGTAGGCCTTCAGGAAAGGCCTCAGGTCGGCCATCGGACAAGGCTTTTAGGTGGCCCTCAAGGAGCTCTTCAGGTCGTCCATCAGGCAATACCTTTAGGTTAGACCTCATGGGAGCTCTTCAAGTCGGCCACTGTAGATCGGCCACCAAAGGGAAGATCTTCAGGTCGGCCACTACAGGTCGGCCACTTCAGGTTGGCCACCAAAGGGAAGACCTCCAAAGTTGGACCTTTTTCTGTCCTCCACGTGGCAGTACGATTTTCACCCCAAACAAACTTGAAGTAGGTATTCTTCTTGATTTTCGATCTTCATTTTACTTTCTTCCTCTTCCATTATTCGTAGTAGTTTCCATCTACTCTATCTCTTCCATCATTCTACTTCAATCAGAACTCATACACATGACTTAGGAGACTATCCTTATACGACAAACTAGGCACCTAAAAAACCCGACCCAAATTTAAGTTGCCCTTCTAAATGGTTTGTTGGGGGTTAACCACGCATGACCGACCTAGATGAACCGAGACCAGAAGAGCCGACCTGACAGGTCGGCCTTAACAACCTTGACAAGGAAGGAACCCGTCAAGCCTCATCCCTTAAAACGGGGAACAGACCGGTCACTGCCAAGGACCGATGGTCGCTCATCGGGCCCTGTCTGAGCAGTGAAATACACTGATGGGACGTACATCTACCCCATCTACCGCTATAAATACACCACTCATCCATGGGCCCATGTACGAGAAATTTGTCTGATGCTTACCTATTGAGCTGGCTTAAATACTAACTTGGGCATCGAAGTGGCTTACCTCTTTGCAGGTACCTCGAGAAATCCTCCAAGTACTGTCGGCCGACCTCCGAGCTCGTCTTCCGTACCTCGGCGGAATATTGCATCGACACGGTTAGAGAGTGATTTCAAGAAATAGAGAGAATGATAACTCTTTCATCAATTTTATAAGAAGCTATAATAGTGGTATATATATACTATTGTGAGTACAAGTGAACTATTATGGCAATTCAATTAACCATAAATCACTAACATAAGAGAGTAGTAAGTTCTCTTTCACGAGCAGCCTTTACAAGTGATAGAGAATCTTCGATGTGTGGCCTTTATTAAACCCAACAAAAAGAGACTAAAATGTCACTGTTTTTTAGCCAATTATTTGCTAAGGCAAGTGTTAAGGTATCCATGTGGTAATAGGTTGATAACTGGACCGAATGTCTCGGTATAATCAATATCTGCAACCTGATAGAAGCCTTTTTGCTACAAGATGGGCTTTGTAGCTTGTAATGGAGCCATCAAAGTTCCTCTTGATGTTAAGGACCCATTAGCAACCACCTATATCTTTTTATCACATGGCACGGGAACAAGGACCAAGGGACCAAGGGACCAAGTATTGTTTTTAAGCAGAGTATTATATTATTTTTTTCATTGCAGCAACCCGATGATCACAAGACAAGACAACCTTGATAGAAGGGGGTTGAACTTCTGGATAGTCAGCCAAGAAGACATTTGGTTTGAAGTTTCCTTTTTTTGCACGTGTGACCATAGGATGAATATTAGATGAAGGGGCTGAATGCAAATTTATAGAGTTGGCTGCATCTTGACATGCAGAAGAAACATAAGAAGATCCAAAGGGCAAAACTACTGCATCCTCATTTGAGTGAGATACTACTGGCAATGTGACCATCGAATTAGCTGTATCACTAGCATTCGAATTAGTTGTGTCACTAGTAGAAGCAGGATAATTGCCACACTTTTTCTGAGCAGGGGTAGGCATGGGATCAGTGGATAGGTTACGTGAATTGTCAAGAGCAGATGAATTTGTAGGTAGAAATGAATTTTCCAGGTATAGATGTTGTGGAAGTAGGATAATTGCCACACTTATTCTGAGTAGGGGTAGGCATGAGATCAGTGGATAGGTTCACGCATGGGATCAGTGGATAAGTTACGTGAATTGTCAAGGGCAGATGAATTTGTAGGTAAAAATGAATTTTCAGTTATAGATATTGTAGAAGTAGGAGTGAAACCTGTTTAATAAAAAAAAAGTTGGACTATTAAAAGAATAAAATGAGATTTTGAAAAACAAAAATATGTTTTTAAAAGTTTTTTTTTTTTGAAATTTACATCGAATTCAAAACATTTTATGAAAAACAAAAAACATAAAATTCAATTGGTTATTAAACATCAATGTTTTTCAAACACAAAAAATCAAAATCCAAAAACACAAAACTATATGTTATTGGGATCCTAAATTTTCGATTTTGAAAAAGAGATTTTTAGTTAAATCTTAAATCTTTTGGTCTCAAACTTAATTAATCTCTTAATTATTTTAGGATTTTATTTGGATTTTGATAAAATATTAGGAAAATCCATTAGCATTATTTTTGGTTTAATCACTTTTGTTTTATTTTGGAAAATAAAGAGAAAATAAAGAAAAAGAAAAGAAAACCTAAAGTTTCCCTCCTTTCTTTGATGCCAGCCGCCACCCCCCGTGTCTTCTTCTCCGGCGAACGGCCCAGCGTTCTCCACGAACTCCGGCGATCTGCAACGACCCAGATCTGCCAGCACCGGTTTCCTGCAGCGTTCTTCGCGGCGGCGCACGACGAACGGATCAGATCCACGGCAGCCTCGACGACCTGCTGCTACGACCTCATCCTCCGGCGACGTGCGCAACCCCCGGCGGCCGTCTCCGACGAACAGCAACTCCGGCGGCCACGAACGGCGACGATCCCTCAGCATCGAGCAAAAGCAGCCACGAACCCGACGACCCACGGCGTTGTCCAGCAGCGGCGGGATCTAGTCTCCACGGCGGCGTCTTCCCGGGCGGGCCTTCTCCACGGCGGCGACGCGTTCCAAGCAGAACCGGACAGCAGCGGCAGCAGCCCAGGTCCGGCGAACTCCGGCGTCGTTTTGCGTAACTCACGGCGTGATTCCTCCGGCGACCCCGCGCCCAGATCTGTGACGCCCAGCAAGTTTCTTGACGTTTTCCTTCATCAGTTTTGTGTTACCCAGCCCTTCCGGCATCAAACCAGGAAGCTCGAACCTCTTTGAGCTTGATTCTACGGTGTCGGACTCCTTCGACATTGATCCAGTTTAGTAAGGTTCTGGAGGTAACAGAGCATTCAATCGCTCTTTTCGTTTCAATTAAATTAAATTGGATTCTAACAGGGAACATAATCTCTTTTGTTTTGGGTACCTATTAAATTGAGCGTGTCATGAGTGTGTCATAAGTGTATCATGCGTTACTAAAAGCATGTTGAATGTTGTCCTGGTTGGCTATGCTGAGTTTCTTGTTCTGTTATGGTTGGGATGTGATGGTGGAAATTATGATTATTTGTTCCGGTGCTATGATTGGTTATGTTTAAAGCATGTTGGCTTTGTTGTTTGGGTTTGGAACATGGTGAATTGTGTGAGGCATAGATGTTTGGTGCATATAGCATGTTGAACTGTGGTGAGTTGAATGGTGCATGGGACCATTGTTTAGAAAACATATTGTAGGATCTAGTGTGATTTCTAAAATGATATGGTCAAGTGAAAGGGTGAGTATCAGGGCCTCGGGTGCAAATGGTCGAGGGTGGATACGCCAGAATTGGATTATATGAGTGTCGAGGCCTCGAGTACAAAAGGTCGTAGGTCGATGCGATGAGTCTAGCTGAGAGACAATTATTGGGCCTTGGATGCAAAGAGTCCAGGGTCAATAGGTTGCGAAGTCATTGAGGCCTTGGGTACAAGTGGTCAAGGGTCGATGCAATAGTTCGAGGCCTTGGGTACAAACGGTGAAGGATCGAACGCCAAGTTTCTGTTGAGGAGTGTCAGGGTCCTGGGTAGGGTCGATACAATTCGAGTAAGTACTTGGAGAGTTGAAGGTGGTTGAAAAAGTTGGCCAGAGAGAGCTAGGGATTGGAGCGATTCGTAGTCGGGAGGACTTGAGTTAGAGTTCGTGAAATGCATGTTGATGTACTTGTGATTTAGATCTTGTTATATATGTTGTTTATAAACATGTTGTGTTGACGAGCATAATGTATTGATGTTGTGTTAAAAATGCTGTTTGTGCGTGATCCTTTAGATAATGCTGCTTACTGAATACGGTGGTTGTACTCAGCCCCCCTTTTTCCTAGTTCTTGTAGATAATGTTATGGAGATTTTAAGGCGTGGTGATGGCGTGGAGGAGACTCGAGCATGAAGGGCATAAATAGCTTCCGTTTGTTTTATTTGATTATTTGATTAGGATAGGTCATTAGGGGTTCTTTTAGTTTACTTTATATTACTTTTATTTGTACTTTGGCTTATGTAACAGTTCAGGTGGTTAGTAGGATGTCTTAGTCGATTCATTTTTTAGTTTGGATTTTTATTAAAGGTTGGGTTGTTGGTTTCGTTTGAGAAAGTTTAATGGAGATGTTTATTGTTTCGTTGACTTTTTAAGTTAGGATAATTGGAGCTTGGTTTAATGGCTTAGGCTTGGTTTGTTTCTGTTTATGCCATTGATTACGGATTGAGTACTTTTATCAGAGTGGCGTAGCGGTAGCGTGGTGGAAGTCTTCCCATTTTTGAGTTGTGTAAATGGTTGAGTTTAGTAACGGTCACTTTTTGGGATATTGAAAATACTGTGGCATTACATTTTCATTTTCACTTTGTATGAACTTTTATTTTACGGTATGAAAAATGTTGTGTTGCAAAAAAAAAGGTTCTGAGAATTTTTGTCTTTAATGTGGCTCAGGCTCATAATAGGAGTGAATTGATCTCTAGAACAGAAATTGAGAATGGGAAAGCTGAGGGACAACACTATCTCAGGACTTTTACCTACTAATCACGCTTTTGCAGTTCACTATCCCGGTTATCCTTTGTCCAAGCGTCGGGCAATTGAAACTCTAGGAGGAACACAATCAATTCTTAAGGTACTACTATTAGTTGGTATCAAATCATTAGACACCATTTTGAAATACCTATTGTTCTTGTATCTTTTTTATTTTGAAGAGAAATAGAAAACCGTTTGAATTCAAAAAACAAAAGATATACTAAGGGCTAGGGGTGGAGGTCACCCCAAAAACTACATTAAGAGAATGTAATTACAAAAGGATTTCTCGTGGTTTGAACACCACCGAGAAGTATCTACACTATTCCAAAAGAAAATCCTCTATAGAACAAGAGTCTTCAAAAACTCTTTTATTTCTTTCTTTCCATAAAAGTTAAAGGAGAGCTCTAATAACACCATTCCATTGCACCTTTTCTTTGTTTTAACCTCTCATTCACCAAATATTCCGGCCTTGCTTGATAACTATTTTATTTTTGGTTTTTTGTTTTTGAAAATTAAGCTTATATTCCTTTGTCTTATTATCAACTTTTTAAAACGTTTTAAAAATCTAAGCCAAATTTTGAAAACCAAAAGAAATAGTTTCCAATAACATTTATTTTACTTTTTTATTTTTATAAATTTTGGTAAGAATTCAGATGTTTTTGGTTGTCTAGGGCCCTGTCTGCCACATGTTTGAAATAAAAAAAGACATGCTGTTACATGTGTCAACACATGTTCGGTGCGTGTCCAGACATATCTGTGTTCAACATGGACACTTTGTCATGCATCGTAGTGAAAGATCTAATAACTATACTATTCGGAAACAAAGAATTTTGTCTTTTGTTAATGGGATTGCCTGTAGTATTTTCCAAACATTGAATTTTATATATGATTTTTTAAACATCATTTCATGAACTTAACTTGTTTACAACTATATATGCATTATATCCTCGATTTCTTTTGTTCAATTTATTTCAATATATCTTCATAGTTTGAAAGTTCTACTTTTCTCCTTTAAACCTTACATGGTTGTCTAGGTTCATGGTCTCCAGTCAAATAAGTTAGAGCTTCGCTTTAGACCTGAAGACCCATATTCACATCCAACATATGGGGAGCTTCGTCCATGCTGTTGTTTTTTGTTGAAAATATGTATGTAGAAGTACATTCTTTTCAAAATTTGAAGCATATGAACTTAATAACTCAAGAATTGATATGATGACAGGTCATTCAAAAGGTGATGCTATCGAAGGAATCATGAAAGATGAAAGAGAAGTACCTATAGAAGATGAAGTAAACCTCAAGTTTGAGATGGTTGCTCACGTGCCTGAAGCATATCACTTCGAGGGTTTGATGCATACTTGTTTTCTTGTGCTTAAGTTATATGATTTACCCTTTCTGAGGCATCTGTATATCTGTTGGTTACATTTTCTAAATTTCATCTGAACATTTTATAAGGCATGGCTGACTACCAACATGTTGTTGCTACTCATGCGGATGCTACAAAGAGGAAGAAGGGGAGTTGGACAGAAATGCGTGAGCCATGTTTAGGTGTTAATTTTTGTGTCTAGTGTCTATATTATTATTATACATATGAGAGTGATGCATGTCTGCAATGGATTTTGTATTAAATTTATTAAATGGCTAAATTGTACCAGTGATTTATACAGGGAAGGTTAATGTCATCGATGTAGACAAGGAGGATATTATGATTTTAGTTCCTCCATTATTTGCGGTCAAGGATGTGCCTGAAAGTTTAGTGTGAGAATTTTTTTCATCTCATTTGGTTTTTTGGATACGTATTCGTTTGATTGTACAGTTCCAATATATCTTATTATATACCAGCCTAGAGTTTGAAGTTGTCTTCTATTTGCTTCCCTTGTCGAAGGACTAATTTTTAGTGCACTTAGTTTCTTTTTGGACCATTGAAATTTCGCAAGACCTTGCTAGTGGGGAGAGTTTTCCAAGGGGCTGAAGGCCTTTATAGGCTGTTTTAGGAACTTTTTCCTCGTGAAGTTTTTTCAAGGGGCTGAGAGGAGGCCTTCGAAGGAAAGAAGTTCAAAAAAGGGGCTACAAAAATAATGGTCTGTGCAAGGAGCATACAAATAAATAAAAAAGAGAAGATTACAAGAAATTGCGTGAGGGTAATAAGAAGATCTTTTGACCAGAAAGTTGCTTAATGGTAATAAAAAAACATTTTGACGAGAATGCCCAATGTGAGACATTGAAATGACTCTCTTCCAACCTCTTTCTAGGACCTCTAAACATCTCTAACATTACTTGGTCATGTTTCTTTATATTTGTACTATCTTGTCAAAAAAGAAAAATTCTTTGAATTGGGGTAACATTATTTTGAAATTTGAGCTTACTGATAGTGGTGTGACTTAAAAAGGAGGATTTAAAAAAATGTAGTAGACCTATGTTTCTTACCATTTTGATTGTAACATAATGTTTCAGCATTTGACTTATTTTAAAAATAAAAAAACTCGTTCAGATATGAAATAAAATAAAACTAAAATATCACGTCTCATACTTGCAAAAGTTATTGCTGTATGAACTGAAAAATTATTGCTGTTCTGTTTTATGTTTTAGGTTAAAACCACCTGCCACAATTATTCCAAGAAAGAAAGCAGAAACTCTACATATTCCTTACGAGGTAAAAGTTTTCCTGCCGCTAGTTGTTGTAGTCGAACAATGGAGCTATTTATTATTAGTGTTATCATTATATTTTATTTGCTATAAGTTTTCTCATGTATGTGTCTTCCATGTATTTGTATATTGCACCAAATGCAATTAAATAATAATTTGTATATTGGCCATTTGCAAATGTTGTATTGACTATAAAGGTGATTTTGACACTTATCAAACTTGTGTAATTTTGGATGCTAATCTATGTCTTGCGCAGGATTCTTCTTTTTGCTGTACTTTGCATTGTATTTTTGAAATGATATTTTAACTAATATGCTTGTTTCCGTGCTCTGCAGGTGGATATAGAACCTGTTCTTGCAATTGATTTTAACATTAAAGATATCCTTGTTTACTTATGCTGCGAGATTTTATTTATAAAGTTATGTTAATTGTTTCTTAATCCTACGAAAAACTAACAATATGTTATGGTTGCAGTAGTTTCTAGTTTCTCTTTAACTATTTTTCATATATTTAATTGTGAAGTTCGATTTCTTAGGAAGTTTTGCTTTTGAAAACCGAAACTGAACCGATTATTTCAGTTATGCTTTTCTGCTTAACCGAACCGAACCGCCAAACCGCCAAACCCAAAATTCGGTTCGGTTTCGGTTCGATTTTTTGGTTTTGTCGGTTTCTTCGGTTTCGTTGTGCACCCCTATTAGAAAGATCATTTTAGAATTTATTGATGGGATCACACCAAGATTAAATGAAATAAAAACCATTGTGTAGGTATTATTATTCCTAGAATAATTCTTAAAAACTGGCCTTAAACTTTATTGAATCTTTAGTCATTCTTAGTTTTCTTTCATGAACCGATATGTTATCCCCCATGATTTTTATTTTTTTATGGCCGTCTATAGGTTTGATGATGGTTTTCTTTATGCTTCTAAATGCCTAGAGGTTTTCGAAGAATTGGGAATTGGTATACTGAGCCTTGAGCGCAATTTTTTTTTGTTCTGCTTTCTTCTTTTATTGGACTTAACATTCTTACATATTCCAAAGACTGTAAACTGGGAGAAATACATTCCCCAAGGCTCAGAACAATGGGACGTTCAGGTTGCTGTGTCTAAGTTGTTTGAGGAACGACCTATATGGCCAAAGGAGTCTCTAATTGAACGATTGCCTAATATGGGCTTAGATTTTAGACCTGGAACGTTTAGAAGGTTTTGACCTCAAAACTACTATTTGCCCATGATATTTTCTTTTTACCATCCATGGATAGTCATAGTACTCATGTGTCTGTGTATGTTGGTTTGAATTTGTTATTGTGCAGACTTCTTTCTAGAATTGCATATTACTTTTCTAGTGGACCTTTCCAACGATTTTGGATAAAAAAAGGCTATGATCCTCGAAAAGACCGTGATTCTCGCATGTGAGTGCTCTATCTAAATCTTACATTGTTAACTAATTTGTATTTCATATCATTGTCAAAATGGGAACGTTGTGATGGAGATTTCTGTAAAACTTGTTAATTGACCAAGAGGGATTTAAAGATAGCTCTCAAGATAGCTCTGTGTTCTTTGAGACATGAATAGTGTAAATTTATTGTTTTAAAAGAAAACACAACTTTTCATGAGCTCTTTGAGACATGAATAATGTATATTTATTGTTTTAAAATAAAACACAACTTTTCATTGATAAAGTGGAAAGTTACTGAATGGTGTAGTTTAAGAGGAAAAAACTACATCCCATACATTACAAAGAAACAATTCATAACCTATATTGATAAGAGAATAGCATTTATTATTAATGCGTCTGGCCTTCCTCCTCGGGGTTCCTTCTTTTTTTTCTTCCGTTTCAGTCGACCTCTGTCTAACAGAGAGACGGTGGAGGTTGTTCATCTTTTTTATGTTGCTAGAGAATCGGGTTGGGATTCAAGTGGTAGGGATCTTTGTTTTTGGTCTCCTGATCTTGTAGGGGGTTTCTCTTGTGAGTCCTTTCTCTAGAATACCTACTCTTGAGAGCCCCACCTTTTGGTGTTATTACTGATTTTTGGAGTTAATTTCATAAACTTATAATCCACAGCTCTGAATAAACAAAGAGAAATATCAGAAGATTTGGAAGGTGGAGCATCAATAGCAAGTAACAAATCTTTCTTTTTTGTTAACACATTCCCAAAAACCTCCTTATTCCATCTCAGCAGAGTCCCTTTCAGACCTTTTAATTTTTTCACGAAGGCGTAACAAGGCCATCCGTTCCCTCATTTGTTGACCACCAGCTTTCAACCATGGGAAGAAGGGTGTTAGGGCCCCAATTACAAAGACATATTCTAGGAGGGGTAAGTTGGGAAATAACCTAAGGGGTAATATGGGTAATGCCTAGGGAGAGGCCTAACGGCCAAGAGAGATAAAGTATCTGCCAATTTTGTGGGAAGGGAGGTAGGTACGATAGAAAAGGGGGAGGATGCACAGGGAGGGAAGCGAGTCTGTTTTTGGCATTGTACCTTACGTAGTAAGGAAGTTAGGAGAGTCACCCACCCTCTCGAATCGGTGGGGTAACTTGTAATCGCCTTCGGGCTTGTTTCTTTAATCGAACAGTTATCGGAGGAGTTCGATTAAAGACCTCCTACTTCGGGTAATTCTACGGGGCCCCCTACAAGCTTTCTCGGACAGCCAACAAACTACATTAAAATCACCTCCTAGGCACCAAAAATTATGACAAAGACCCCCCAAATCCGCAAGTTCTTGGCAGAAACCATCCCTACCACTGCTGGACGCTGGCCCATAAACCCCAGTGAACCACCCTTGCTTTCCTTCTGTTGAAGAAAAGCTAATTGTGACAGAGTATAAACCAATGATCGATTCGATCACCGACACCTGCTGTTCATTCCATAAAACAATAATACCTCGAGAAGAACCTACGGCCTCGAGCGTAATCCAACCAATGTGTCTTGAACTCCATATGAACTTAATAAGGCCTCTGTCAACAGAGCTACGTTTCGACTCTTGAATACAGACTATATCCAGGCTAAAGTCTAAACGACTGCAAAAGCTCTTTAATGTGAGCTCTTTTAGAGGGAGCTCCTAGACCTCTTATATTTGAAGACATGATCTTCATGGAGAACCCTGAAGGCCCTTAGTTCCACTATCTCTTTGACCTTTGGCCTCATTTTCCCAGGACGCCATAAATGAGGAGTTGAGGGAAGAACGAGTCTCCTTGAAGATGGATCTCACTGATACTATTATGAAAGAATAGCGCCTTTGGGCACAGGAGGGGAAACTTAGATTGCTTAAGGAGGGTGATGAAAACTCAAATTTTTTCCACAGATGGACATCGGGTCGAAGGAGTAGAAATTTTATCTCAACCATTGAAAATGGGGAGGGTATTATTCTCACTGAGCAGAACGATACCGAGAAAGAAATAGTCTCCTACTTTGACAAGCTTTATAATACTAGAGAGGAACATTGTCTCACTTTTGAAAATCTTGGGTGGTCCCCTTTGACAAAGACTTTGAAAGTTCAGATAGAGGCTTCTTTCACTGTTGAAGAGATTCATAAAGCAGTCACTGACCTTGGGTGTTTGAAATCACCGGGACAGGACAGAACGACGAATGAATTCTTTAAAAAGGCTTGGAACATTTTTAGAACCGACTTGTTGAAAGTGTTCCAAGACTTTTTCTATGTCTCATTCCAAAGAAAGCGTGCCCAACGAGTGTAAAAGAGTTCTGTCCGATTAGCCTTGTCTCTTCCCTTTATAAGATCATTGCTAAGGTGTTGTCGTCGAGACTTGAGACTTAAAAAGGTTCTCCATTCCATTATCAGTGATACTCAAGCAACATTCGTGGAAGGTCGTCAAATCTTAGATGCCATTCTTACAGCCTCGAATGCGGTAGGTTGCTGGAAGAAAGACAAGAAGAAAGGTTTTCATTGGTCTTTCCTAGATGTGGTTTTGGAAAGAAAAGGCTTTGGGCCTAGATGGAGATTGTGGATCAAAGGCCTGCCTGTCCTCTACGAATTTCTCAGTTCTCTTTAATGGCAAACCTAGAGGTAAGATTTTTGCTAAGCGTGGTCTCAGGCAAGGCGATCCCTTGTCCCCTTTTCTCTTTACCTTAATCGGAGATGCCTTAAGTCGTCTAATGCATTTCTGTTGGGGGAAAAACATAAAAGGCTTTTCCTTTGGGGGGATAAAGTTGAGCTCACTCACCTACAGTATGCTGTATGCAGATGATGTTCTCATCTTTTGCACAGCTCAGAACAATTTGTTAGGCAAATGGTGGGGAGTTCTCAATATCTTTTTGATTGCTTTAGGCTTGTCACTAAATGTGGGGAAGACTTCGTTGGTTGGGATAAATTGTGATGAAAATGAGGTTGAGCATTGGAGCAGTACGTTGGGTTGCAGATTGGAGAGCCTACCGTGTACCTATTTAGGTTTCCCTCTAGGTGGAAATCAAAGGACAAAGATCTTATGGCAGCCAGTAATTGATCAGATGAAAGCTAGACTTGACAAGTGGAGAAATTTGCTTCTTTCCAAGGGTGGGAGACTTACTCTAGCACAATCTCTGTTGAATAGCATACCAGTGTACTTCTCCTTATTAAAAGCTCCTAAGTCAGTTGTGTCGGCTATGGAGAAGGTGCTCAAGGACTTTATTTGTGTAGAAACTAAGGTTTGAGAGAACCAGATAATTTTATTCTCATTACTGAAGTCTATATATATAGACAAATATACATATATGGACAAATATACAAGGTTGACCTAATCCTATACGGAGAAGGTAAATGACTAATATACTACAATATATAAAATATACTAATATATATTCTCTAACACTCCCCCTCAAGTTGGTGCATATATGTTAACCATGCCCAACTTGTTAGAGATATAATCTATCCGTGCTCCATTCAATGCTTTAGTGAAAATATCTCCTAACTGCTCTCCAGTCTTCACATATCCTGTAGCCACCAATCCTTGCTGTATTTTCTCACGTACATAATGACAATCAACTTCAATGTGTTTGGTTCGTTCATGAAATACTGGATTAGATGCAATATGGAGAGCTGCTTGATTATCACACTAAAGTTTCATTGGAGTGGTGATGCCAAATCCCAATTCAGTTAGAAGCTGATATATCCATATTAATTCACACACTGACTGTGTCATGGTTCTATATTCTGATTCAGCACTCGAACGCGACACCACATTTTGTTTCTTACTTTTCCAAGAAACTAAATTACCTCCGACAAATACACAATATCTTGAGGTTGATCTTCTATCTTCTTTAGAACTTGCTCAATCAGCATCTGAAAAACATTCAATATTAAGATGACCATGATCTTTATATAACAAACCACGTCCAGGAGCACCTTTCAAATAACATAGAATATGTTCCAATGTGGCTCAATGGTCAGTCGTAGGAGAACTCATAAACTAACTCATAATACTGGCTGGATAGACTATGTCAGGCCTACTAACTGTAACGTAATTCAGCTTCCCTACTAACCTCCTATACTTCTTAGGATCTTTCTACAACTCCCCTTCCTTTGTAAGTTGTAAATTAGGTATCATTGGAGTACTACGTAGCTTAGCAGCTAACTTTCCTGTTTCAGTTAACAAGTCAAGTACATATTTTCTTTGTGACAAAAGGATCTCCTTCTTGTTCCTTATTACCTCAATTCCTAAGAAGTATTTTAACATTCCCAAATCTTTTGTATGAAATTGACTATGAAGAAAAGACTTGAATGATAGGATGCCTGATGTATCATTACCAGTAATCACAATACCATCAACATATACAACTAGTAAGATAACACCAGACTCAGATCGTTTATAAAAGACAGAATGATCTAACTTACTCTTCTTCATTCCAAATTTCTCAATCACCTGGCTGAATTTTCCAAACCATGCTCGTAGACTTTGTTTCAACCCATATAAGGATTTTCGAAGGCGACGTACCTTTTCATTCTCCCCCTGAGCAACAAAGCCTGGTGGTTGCTCTATATACACTTCTTCTTGAAGATCACCATGGAGGAATGCATTTTTAATATCAAGCTGATGCAAGGGCCAATGGTGAATAGATGCCAAGGAAATGAATAACCTGACAGAAGCCAATTTAGCAACTGGAGAAAAAGTATCAGAATAATCAATTCCACAAGTCTGCGCATATCCTTTCGCAACAAGACGAGCTTTCAAACGGGCAATTGATCCATCAGGATGAACTTTAACCGTAAATGCCCATTTACAATCAATAGGTTTCTTTCCTGCAGTAAGAGACACTAAATCCCAAGTACCATTGTCATCTAAGGCAGTCATCTCCTCCAACATAGCAGCTCGCAAACCAGGATGAGACAAAGCTGCATGAATAGTTTTAGGAAATAGATACAGACTCAAGGGATGCAATAAACGAATAAGTAGGTGAGGACAAATGGTTATATGAAACAAAAGAAGAAACAGGGTAAGTACACTTACACTTACCTTTCCGAAGAACAATAGGAAGATCATCACTCGTTCCTGGATCCACCCTGGATCCACAGACGAAGAAGCTGCTGGTATAGGGCATGAGACCGAAGGAGGTTGCTGTCGAGAATAAACTTTATTAATAGGTGGGAGAGAAGGATCAGGCACAGAGGTAGGGAGCATGTCAGTAGAAGAAGAGACAATTAAATAGACAAGAAAGTCATCATCTTCCTGTGAATGCTCCCCCTGATTGGTACTCAAGGATGATGAAAAAGGAGTATCTTCAAAGAACGTAACGTCAGGAGAGACAAGATATCTATTGAGATCAGGACAATAACATCGATACCCCTTTTGAACACGAGAATAACCAAGGAAAATGCATTTCAAGAACTTAGGGTCCAATTTGGTGAGTTGGGGGCGAACATCCCGAACGAAACAAGTGCAACCAAATATTTTAGGTTTAATAGGAGATAAAGGTTGCGTAGGACATAGAATACGATAAGGTATTTCACCCTTAAGAACTGATGAAGGCATGCGATTAATCAAGAAGCACGCCGTCGAAACAGCATCGGCCCAAAAATATTTTGGAACATGTATTTGAAACATTAAGGCCCTTGCTGTTTCGAGAAGATGTCTATTTTTCCTTTCTGCAACTCCATTTTGAGATGGAGTATCAACACACGACGATTGATGAAGAATACCATGTTCACTTAAATAGGAGCCAAGAGCACCAGAAAAATATTCTTTAGCATTATCATTCCGTAGAACTTTAAGAGAGCTTCCAAATTGAGTCTGAATTTCAGCATGGAAGTTACGAAAATGAGAAAGTAACTCAGAACGATGTTTAATCAAATATAACCAAGTTACACGAGAGAAATCATCGACAAAAGTAACAAAATACCGAAATCCACTTTTCGACTCAATAAGACAAGGACCCCAAACATCAGAATGGACTAATTCAAAAAGAGCACTAGCTCGTGTATTGACTATAGGCTATGAACTGAGACGATGAAACTTAGCAAATTGACATGACTCACAGTCGAAAGAATGCAAACTATGAAATTGTGGACGAAGACTCTTTTGCACGGAGAGAGATGGATGACCCACCAGATAACTTTATTCTCATTACTGAAGTCTATATATATAGACAAATATACAAGGTTGACCTAATCATATACGGAGAAGGTAAAAGACTAATATACTACAATATATAAAATATACTAATATATATACTCTAACAATTTGGAAAGGGGAGTTGATAAAAAGGGGGGTCGACTTGTAAATTGGGAAACAGCTTCCCTTCCTCAAAAACAGGGTGGTCTGGGGATTGGTTCGTTAAAACAGAGGAATCAATCTCTTCTGTTTAAATGACTATGGAGATTCGCACACGAGGAGGAAGCTTTGTGGAGACGGGTCATTGGAGCGATCTATGGGGTAGAGAACCACGGCTGGTTTTCTATTTCCTTCAAATGAAGCTTCAAAGGGTGGCCCTTGGATAGACATTGCTAGAATCAGAGGCAGCTTTGAGAAGTGGACCACTTTTAAAGGAGACCGGGTGAGATTTTGGGAAGGTGGTTGGCAGATTCTTTGCCTCTTTCATCCTCCTTCCCTGATCTGTACAAGATTTCAACCCTGCTCTGTGGCAGATTGTTGGGTGTCTTCTTCCCATACTTGGGATCTGGGGCTGAGAAGGAATTTTTTTGACAGAGAACTTACTCGCTGAGCAAGCCTTTTAGAAAAGAATGATTTTTGGCAGCCAGGAAATGGGAAAGATAAACTTTGGTGGAATGGGGATAGCAGTGGGATCTTTTTGGCAAAAACAACTTTCTCCCTTTTGTCTAATCCTCCATCAAAGCTGAAAGCTCCCGTCGTCTCCTATATATGGAATTTCAAGGTGCCGAGGAAAGTTAGATTCTTCTTGTGGACAGTTTTCTATAGGGGTCTCAATACAGTTGAGAGGCTCCAAAAGAAGATCTCCTTTTTGGGCTCTGTCTCCTTCGGTATGTGGGCTTTGTAAGGGTGCTTCGGAGACTATAGACCATCTCTTCTTTCATTGTGCATTTGCTACTGAGGCATGGGATTTTGTTCGGACGGAGTTGGAGTTACAGTTTTGCTATCCTAGGAGAATAGATGATCTGTTTCTTGGAAATTTTGTGGGAGGCTTGCTCAAAGGTAAAGCTTATGTTCTATGGAATTGTGCGGTCAGAGCGACTCTTTGGTTGATTTGGAAGGAAAGGAATACGAGGCTTTTTGAAAACAAACACACTACTGTGGAGAGTTTTAGTAACAGTGTACAGCATGTTGCTTCGTGATGGACTATATACCACAAAATATTCTTTTGTAATTATAGCCTATAGATGTTAGCTAGAGATTGGAAGGCTGCCATTATCTAGTTTTATGGGGGAGGGTTTTCTCAACCCCCGCCCTTAGGTTGTCTCCTTTTTTATAGATCAATGAATACTTTGTTTCTTATCAAAAAAAAAAAAAAAATGGAAGGTGGAGGGACAAAATTCTGATTGGAATCAGTAGGGTTTTGTGAAGAAATTAGAAGGTTTGAATAACGAACATAGAATCTCTTCAGTTTCTTCAAACCCTTCAGCAATTTTGATTTCATGATTTGCATTTACTTTAGAAAAGAAATGTTTTGAGTCATGCTACTAATGCTAACTTCTGAGTCGTTATCCGAATATCCTCTTCAATAAAATATGAGCATTTGTAATTGATTCCATTGGTTGAATTAATAACACCAGAGATACTGATCTCCTTATCAATGGCTTTATGTTCTTCCAAATCATTAGGAAGTAAATGAGACTTTAGCACTAAATGTCCATCTGCAAAGTTGTTGACAATGGACTTTCTTTCCATATTAGGAAAAACTTGAGCATTTTTCCTCCGCTAAATTAGATTGCTGGATATTCTTGTCAAGATTCTTGAGAAAAGATGAAACAGATGGATTTTTTTTTTCTAGTATAAAAAATAAAACATGGTAAATGGGGTACTGGTAAAAAAAAAAAGAATACAAGGAATATAAAAACTGAAGGCAACAAATAAATAAATAATAGGAGTGGCCTATGGACAGGCCTGTAGTTTGTGCGGTGAGGACTTGCAGCAGTTTCCTATATTTCAATTTCTTTCCTTCTTTTTCTTGGGTCGTTGTATGTATATACATTCCATGAATAGGGAAGCAAACCTGACTCTTTGGTTGAGTTTTTACTGCTTTATGGTTCTTTCTAGGGACATAGTAAAGAAACATCATCTCAATAAGACAGTAAGAATTTGCTCAACTGACCTATGGAGAAGAGCTAGCTCCACGCTGGTTCACACATATAAACACCAAATAAGAATCATAAATATCATTCAAGTCATGACTTGTCTGTTATATACTATACATTGACTTTTTCATTATTACAGATATCAACGAATTGTTTTTCGAGTACCCCTATCACTACGAAGTTATTGCGATCCCAATGCTTCCAACACGTAAGTTGTTTTTACCATAAGTTCTGTACAACATAAGGTGGTAAGAACCAGAATTTCATTTTAGCTCATTGCTCTTAAGCTGAATAGTATTTAAGTGGTCTTTTATTTTTTGTTACTCATCATCTGTTTGTTTCAATTGTTCCCCGCACAGGTTGAGTTACAGACGTGCAGAGATTAGTGCATTTCAAGTTTTTCCTTCCAAGTTTCTAACTTCATTGCAACTTTTTGAACTTGAAGATGACTATATTCAAGAAGAGATAAGAAAGCCGTCCGAGGAAACATCTTGTTCTGTGAGTTTATCAAGTCCTTAATTTTTTATATTATATAAATTAGCCTTCAAATACCACTTCTCTCCTGCTGGATAGTGTTTATTTCAAGGAATTTGAGAAAGAATTCTTATCTAAATGGAAAAAAATTTAGTTAATTAGAAGATTACCTTCAACTTATCAATTTTTAGCATATAATATTTTAACCATCATGGGATGGCCCAAGTGGTCAATGAGGGCCAATGTAAATAGCAAAAGACTTAGAGGGAATGAGTTCAAACTATGGTGGCCACTTACCTAGGATTTAATATCCTACGAGTTTCTTTCTCAATTTTGTCTAAATTGATTTAATTGTTGAAATTTATTGTGCTCTTTTTAGGGGAAATTGACGTTCTCTTTTCTCTCCTCTTTCTCTCCCCACGATTCTCAACTTTCGTTAGTTTTTGAAGATTCAAGATCTGTTGAACTTTCTGATCTTATTACTTCTGTAATCATTTACCTAAGGTTTCAAGTTTAGTGCATATGGTGATTTTCAACCTTTGTTAGTTTCCGAAGTCTCCAGACCCTTAGGATCTTCAGTTTGCTTTAGTTAGTTTTTAATCTTCAAGCTCTTTTGTTTCAAAGCCTTCAAATTCATGGATCTTAGCAACTCCTGTGTTGAAAATAAGTATTCTTTCATCCAGGAATCAAAGAATGACATTTTCACATTTGAAGAAAAGATAGGTTGTAGCCACCTACATTGGGAATTATATCCCATGTGTTTTCCATCATCAAATGTTGTAGGGTCAGACGATTGCTCTGTGAGATTAGTCGAGGTGTGCGGTAGTTGATCCGAATACTCACAGATATCAAGAGGAAAAAATTATTAGGAAATTTCATATTTCTCTTGGTAGGAAACAACTTTTATGGTTGGAAGATGCAATCGAATTCCATTTGTATAGTTAACTTTTTTTTTTTTTTTTTTAAGTTATAGTTAATTTATTTAAAAGTATTACTACATTAATATATACACAAAAATGAATCTAATTTTTTCTAAAAAAAATATCGTATAACCCAACGTGCCTGTGTCCTATATTTTTAGAAATTGACATATTGCTGTGTTCGTTTTGTGTCGTGTACATGTCCGTGCCTCTTAGGCAATTGTAGATTTGATGCATTACTACCAAAGGACCTCTCAGACAAGCAAAAAGAGATTATGGCATTTGCAGACTTTTGAAAAAACACAATCAGTTTTGTTGGTGCCTTGAATGTATCGGAGTATCTAATTCAGATTTGAGAAAAAGAACTGTAGTCCGAGAACAAAAGAGGTGGTTAGTTATTTTTGGAAAGTGTTAAAAGATTCTATTTTAAAGCAAAATGAAATTGATTCTCCTAGAGTGGAAGTAGAAGATTCTATTTTGAAGAACACTCGAAGGAATTTATTTTCAAGGAACACAACTCAAGTCAATGGAAAAGGGACATTCAACCATCATATGGGGTCAAAAAGTAAAAAGAAGTTGTTGAATTGGATTCTGGAATTTTTTGGTAGTTATTTCTAGTCTTAATGCTCATGATAATTCGAAAGAAATATCCATTGTTGAAGAACTATTTTGAAGTTGATTGTTTCCTTAATCCCTTTATGGCTGACAAAGCCTTACTATGGAGAATGGAAGAGTGCTAAAACGGCTTGGAATTAGTAGGAAATGGATGAACATAGGTCTTTTCCATTTGAAAATGGAAAACTGGTTGGCACTAAAGCATAGCAAACCTAAGTTCATGGTGGGATATGGAGGATGGATTAATATCCCAAACTTACCACTAACTAAGATATTGGACTTCTAGTTGTTTCGAAGCTCTTGGAAGTTATTAGGGAGGCTTAGTCAATTGTTCTTCCAAAACATTGAATATGTTGGATTGAAGTTCAAAAGAACTTTGTGTATCCTTCTAGCTGAGATTGAAATCAAAGATCCTTGCCTGGGTAGTTTCTTCATTCAAGTAAATTAATGTCTCGATTCAGTATCCTCTAAAGTGCAGCCAGCATCAATCAAGGCAAGAAACAACCATTTGCCTTGATCTTTAATCGTATCAAAATGGTTATAGAAGATGAGATTTAGCTGCTTCATCTTTTGTATTTTTAGATGACGAAATATTTCAAGCAGATGGTGAAAAAATTCCATTAAATGTATCTGATTGAAAACCTGTGATGGTTTCTTGCAACATTTTCTACAACCTTTCAGATGAGACATGTGAAATGATCTTGTATAGACAAGTCGTGAGGCTTATGGGTATGAAATCAATCAGTGTTTTTGCATCTACCTTCTTGAGGTAGACAAGTCGTGAGGCTTATGGGGTTGGAGGTTTAGTTTGGAAACTTCTGCGCTATGGCGCCGGGTTGTGGCCAGCATTTATGAAACAGATTGTTTTGATTGGAACACTCTGGAAAAGAAGAATTTGGGGTGTTGTAGCCCTTGGAACAACATTCAAAAACAGTGGAAAAAGGTACAGAAATTCTCTTCATTATCAGTAAAAAATGGCAAACGTACTTTGTTTTGGCATCACTTGTGGTTGGGCGAGTCTTGTTTAAAGGACAAGTTTCCACTTATGTTTCGGGTTTCCTCGAACCCCTACCTTTCGGTTCATGAAGCTTGGGATTCAACCACCTCCTCTTGGAGGATTGAAGTTAGAAGGTCGCTAAAAGATGGAGAATTTGCTGAATATATTGAATTATTGGACAATCTGAATTTGGTTTTGTTAAATGATGATGAAGACAAACTTTCTTGGAATCTGAATAAAAATGGGACTTTTTCTGTCAGCTCCTTATGTAACTCTAAGGCTCCCTTTGCTGCATTACCACGAGATTTTTGCTCAAAGMTTTGGAATTCTGGTAGCCCCAAGAAGGTTAATGTCCTTACATKGATTCTTATGTTTGGCAAGGTCAATACAGCTGAAATTATGCAGAAAAAGATACCATATATGTTTCTCCAGCCATCTGCTTGTGTTTTTTGTGTAAACTCAAGCGAAAATCAGCTGCACACTTTCTTTTTCTGCCCATTTGCAGCAACCTGTTGGTCTGCCTTTTTTGGTATCTTCAATCTACCTTGGGTTATGGACAAGTCAGTCTCGAACTTGGTTTTTCAGTTGCTGTTTGGTCTACACATGAATCCTAGAGCTACATTACACTTTGGGTCAACGGTCTTAAAGCCCTTATTTATGAATTAAGGTTCGAGCGCAATCAAAGGACCTTCGAAGGGTTAAAAAGGCATCCGTTGGAATGTTTTCACATTGCCAAATTCAAAGCTTCTCAATGGTGTGCTCTTTCCAATCTTTTTGTCAATTACTCACCTAGCATGATTGATTCTAATTGGGATGCTTTTAGCTCTCCTTTGTAATTTTATTCATTTTGTTTCAACTTTATGTTTTATCCTTCTCACTCCTTTGGACTTTGTATCCTTGAACATTTTATGTTCCTTTTCATTTATCAATGAAAAGTTCGTTTCCTGTTCAAAAAAAAAAAAATAACACTCTTAAAAAAGTTATGGAACACCATTAAATCGGCCTTAAGAATCTTCCAAGACTTTTTGAAGACTTCGACAGCGAAACCATCTGGTCCAGGGATTTTGTTCAATCCCAAATTTTGTATGGCTGGCCAAAGCCACATTTCTTCTTCTATGAAGGGAGCCTCTAGAGATGAATTTTGAGTGCGGGAGATGGTGTTCCATGTAATTGATGGAGGAAGGGACCTATCTCTATCTAGATTTATGAAGAGATCTTTGTAGAAATGGATAAATTTAGTTTCAATATCATCTTCGTTTAGAAGGCCAGAGGCTTGGCTTGTTAGGATTTATGTGATCATATTTTTCATTCTAAGGTTGAATACAGAAGATGTTCTACAAAGAAAGCTCTCTGTCTTCTGTCTACAGCCTCAATATGCATGTTCTGTCAAGCAAGTGGGGAGAATCTGATCCATATCTTCTTCCAATGTCCTTATGCATTGCATTGCTGGTTCTTGTTATTCAAAGAGTTCAATTTATCATGGGTTTTCAGCAACATAGCAGTGGATAATGTTCTTCAATT
Source organism: Momordica charantia (assembly GCF_001995035.1). The sequence goes on from NW_019104693.1 coordinate 46,879, forward strand.
ATTCCTTGGCCCAATCCTGCCTCCACAAAGTAGCTTGCTGTGGATAAACGCAGTCAAGGCCTTGCTCTATGAGCTTCCATATGAAAGAAATCTCAGAATTTTCAAAGACCGTCACAAACCTCCATTGGATCGTTGGCTAAATTTAAGGCTTCACAGTGGTGTTCCATGTCACCTATGTTTGAAAATTTCTCTCCCTCACTTATCTGGAGCTTTTTCACCTTATCTTGTTATTTTTCTGTTTATTTGTTATTTCTCTTATCTTTTTCACTCTTTCGAGAGTTTGTATCTTTGAACATTTTCATTCCTTTTCATTAATTCATTGAGAAGTTTGTTTCTTGTTAAAAAAAAAAAGATCATATTTTTCCTTCTCTTTGTGGTCATATATCTATGGAAGAAACCTGTGTTTTCGTCCTTGTCTAACTGCCATTTCGTCTTGGATTTGTATCTCTAGAAAATTTCCTCCTTTGCTTCTAAGGCAAGAAGGCCTGTTTTTATTGATGATCTCTGACGAATTTGTTCCTGTGATAAAGAGTGAAATAAATTGACAGGTGGGGATTTAGTACAAGTAGAGGCATTGCAATTGGAAAGTGGATTATAGAAATACTATCGAGAAAAAATTTGAATTCAATGAAATGAAGGGCAATCGCCAAAAAGTGGGAATGCCAGGAGTGTTTATTGGAGTAAATTTGGGCCCGTGTTGAGACCAACTAATATATGTAAAAATTTTTTTGATATACGTGAGTGTCCGGGCCAGCTTACGCGCACCTCGACTAATCTCACGGGGCAACCGAGACCAACTAATTTTAAAATTTTGAGCATTGTACAACGGACGTTTGTGTTGGGATTATGGAGCCAAATCGACGTCAGAATGAGTCGGGAGGAGTTGGGTCGAGGCAAAATCAATGGAGAAAAATGAAAGAGGAATGAAAATGCTGCAGGGTCCAGCTGTCTTGAGGGGACGGCGTCTTGATGCTGCAAAGAGCGCCTCTACGCTATCGCTTTAGGCCAAAACATGGAGAGGCGCGTGGAAAGGTGTTTCACGCTACATGTCATAGCATTGAGACGCTGTCATCTAAGGCAATCATCTCCTCCAACATAGAAGCTCGCCAACCAGAACGAGACAAAGTTTCACGAACAGTTTCAGGAACGCTAGACTCGTGGGATGCAATAAATGAACAAGTAGGTGAGGAGAAATGGTTATATGAAACAAAAGAAGAAATAGGGTAAGTACATTGATGTTTACCTTTTCGAAGAGCTATAGAAAGATTATCAGTTGTTCCTGGATCCACTAACGAAGAAGCTGCTGGTATAGGGCATGTGATCGACGGACGTTGCCGTTGAGAATAAACCGGAGTAATAGGTGGGAGAGAGGATTAGACATAGATGGAGATGTATGGCTAGAGGACACTTTAGTAGAAGAAGACTGAAGCGACAATTGAATAAACAAGAAAGTCATATCTTCCTTTGAATGCTCCCCTGACTATTACTCAAGGATGAAGAAAAATAAGTATTTTAAAAGAACGTAACGTCACGAGATACAAGATATCTATTGAGATTAGGACAATATCATCGATACCCTTTTTAACACGAGAATAACTAAGGAAAATGCATTTCAATCAGTGTTTTCAAGGCGACCCAAGGTGCTCGCGTTAGGCGAGAGGCGAGGCGAGGAGGCACTTGGTCGCCTTAGCAATAATCTAGACGAGTAGGTTCAATAAGGCGTTCGCCTTCCTCGCTTTTTTGTCGTCATACCTTTCTTTCATGGCAACAAAAGCGACCGCCTGCATGAAGACATGCTTTTTACTCTATATTTTTTGTCTCTTCCTTCGATCCTCAATTTTGCTTTAGTCTTCAATTATGGTCCAAAAATTCTGTTCTCTCTCAATTTTCTACTCTCCATTGCAAGCCTTTGATGAGTTGGAGAAACAGAAGAATCAAGGAAGAAGGAGAAGAATCGGAGAAGAAGAAAAGTCAGAAAGAAAATCGAAAATCAGCTTCAATCATCCTCATAGCTTCAATATTTCTCTCTTTTTCTTTTTTTACTTTTCCAAGCCGTTCAAAGAAGTTTTAGTGCTAGACTCACATGCAATCAGTGTTTTAAAAAGCGCGCCTGGGCCTCAAAATGGGCTCAAAGCTCATAATCTTTTAAATTTCCAATCTAATAAAGGAAAAGATCTTAATCTTTCCATAATCTTTTCAATTTTCTCTCCCTCCATTTACGTGAATCCCTTTAATATTCTGTGATTTCTCTCTCTTCCTTCACGTGGAAGGAAATATTTTTTCTATAACAAAACCTCCACACAAATGCTTTCCATCTCTGTCATTTCTCAACCTCTTCTCTCTCTTTTTCTCTTGATAATGTTTGAACTTTGAATATTATTTGGCTTTTATATATTATATACGTGTATATATATATTTTTATTTATCTTTATATATAGTGCGCCTCACGAAAAAAAGCCCGCGCTTTTTTTTGCGCCTCGAGCTTAAGCTCCAGAGGTCTATTGCGCTTTAGTGCGCCCTGAGCTTTTTAAAACACTGCATGCAATAAAATTGCCATCTTGGTGGTAAAACTTCCAAATGTCACTAAGCACTCACTATTTTCATTGAAGTTTTTTTCTTTTTCTTTTTGAGAAATTGAAGTTAAAAGTATGATTTGTTTTTTGTTTAATATAAGTATAAATGTTTTAACATCTTTCTATTTAACCATATTTAACCACTGTGCTTACTAATTTTTTTTAGAACTTATATTTTATTTATTTTTTAATTATTTAATATAATTTTATTTGCACATTAAATAGTTTTACAAATATTTGCATTGTGAGTATTCTATTTTTTGCACAAACTTACTATAAATAATATTTATTTATTATTTGATTTAGTGCGCCTCACTTCACTCAGGCGACATTTTTTTATCGTCTCTCGCCTTAAAGCGATAAAGAAGCTTGTCACCTTGAAGTGCGCCTTGCGCTTGGAAAACACTGATTTCAATGACTTGTGGTCCAATTTTGTGAGGTGGGGTGAACATCCCGAACGAAGCAAGTGCAACCAAATATTTTAGTTTAATAAGAAATAAAGGCTTCATGGGACATAAAGTACAACAAGGTATCTCACCTTTAAGAATTGATGAAGGCATGCGATTAATCAAGAAGCAAGTCGTTGAAACATCGGCCCAAAAATATTTTTCAACGTGCATCTGAAACATTAAGCTCCTTGTTATTTCGAGAAGATGTCTAACTTTCCTTTTTACAGCTCCATTTTGAGACGGAGTATCAACACAAGAGGATTGATGAAGAATACCATGTTCGCCTATATAGGAGCCAAGAACACTAGAAAAATATTATTTTTTTGAACAAGAAACGAACTTCTCATTAAAATAATGAAAAGGAACATACATGTTCAACGATACAAACTCTCGAACTTCTCATTAAAATAATGAAAAGGAACCTAAATGTTCCACGATACAAACTCTCGAAAGAGTGAGAGAAAAAAAAGAAGTAAATAGGAGTGTTCAAACAAACCAACAACCTGAAAAACCCGAAGAATCCAACCCAAACCGTAAGCATTGGGTTGGGTTGAGTAAAGGCTCGGTTTGGGTTGGGTTGATATTTTCCCAAACCGAGTAGGTCGGGTCGGTTCACGGGTTGGAGTATAAAAAACCCGAGTCAACCCGACCCGACCCGAACTAACATTAAACTAAAAACTATATATATGTGTGTGTGTTTTCTTTAGGGTTTCACTGTAGCAACTCACCGCCTCCCTCACCCTCATTTCCTTCTCTCCCCCATCCATTCGTCTCGCTCACCCTCATCTCCCTCACCCTCATCTCCCTCTCTCCCCGTTCTGCCGTTGGTCTCCTTCCCTCCCCCATCTCTATTCCTTTCTTTCTCCCCTATCTCCAATCTCTATTTTTCTCCCTCCCCCTTCGTCTCTTCTTCAACCCACCGCCGTCTCTTCCTCTCCTTCCCCTTCGTCTCCCTCGTCTCACACGATCCCTCCCTTTCATCTTTCTCTCTCTTTGTTCGATCTTTATTTTTGTTTTTTCTCTCTGTAATCGCTTTCCTCTACAACCCCACGCCTCTGTCTCTCCCTCTGCCACCCATTTTCTCCAACCTTGCTTTCCCCTCGTCTCCCTCTTCCTGCCTTTCATCTCCGTCTCTCCAAAAACTTCAAACCCGACCCAACCCGAAAATATAAGGGTTGGGTTGGGTTGGGTTGTAAATGTCATTCGGTTCTGTCGGATAGCAAAACCAGCTAACCCGAATTTTCGGGTTGGTCCAAAATATCTCTCTAACCCGACCCAACCCAACTTGTGGGCACCTCTAGAAGTAAACAAAAATTCAAACATCACAACAAAAAGCCCCCCAATTAGAGCAAATGAGGGAGGAAGAATAATTTCGAAAAGGAGTAGACAACGAACACCGCTAATAGGCTTCAAATTTAGCTATATTAAACCGGTTGAACGAGGATTTATGCTGCCCCTTAAAGATTCTGAGATTCCTTTTAAACCATAACTCATAGAGCAAAGACTTAATAACATTAAGCCACAGAAGGTGACCTTATGGAGGCAAATTTCAAGGAGCAATTGAGTGACGTTATCCACGGTGCCATCATTAAATGCCCAAGATATTGAATTCTTTGAACAGAAAAGACTAGCACTTCGAAGCACAGGGGCAGTGGAAGAAAAGATAAACAACACTCCCCACTTTCTTGGCAGAGCATGCAGATTATAGGTGATAAACAAGAGGCTGAAAGCTTCCCATGTATGATGATCCAAGTAAAGAATCTAACCTTCTTTGGACATTTTGTTTCCCATATTTCTTGATAAAGATCAGCTGGCATTAAGGTTGGTGGGCAAGACTTACAGAAAGAAGCCATTGAAAACGAACCCGAAGGTTCCAAAGACCATAATCTGCTGTCCATCGAGCTACTGGGTATGAAAGAATTCAATGTGGACAAAAAATCAAACAATTCTGCAGCTTCATCATCTTTTTTTTCTTTGATATTCGTGAGTGTCTAGGCCAGCTTATGTGCACCTGGACTAATCTCACGGGGCAACCACCTGACCTTACAATATTTGGTGTCGGGAAACACATAGGAATTACTAATTCCTAAGGTAGGTGGTCATCGTGGGGTTTGAACCCATTCTCTCTTAATTAACCCTAACCAGCCTCCTTTTTTGAAATTTGAATGACAAAACAGAGGAATCCCAAAAATCAGCTATTGTTCCATCTGACGGAGTAGACAATTGAAATAATTTAGGGAAGCTGATTTTGAGGTGACTGTCACCAATCCCCAAGTATGTTGCCAAAAACTAATACGAAGGCCAAAACCAAGATTGAACTTGGAATAATGCTCCACCCTCTCCCATTGCCAAGAGATATTAATCCAAGGGCATCGTGTTAGGATCCCAAATACAAGAACCTAACTAGATAACTGTATTGAAGTTGTAGTCTCAAACAGAAACTACAATATTCATAGCCTTTTGAGAGGGCTATCTCTCTCCCAAGAACTCTCTCAAGTTCCCCACACAATACTATTCTCGAAGATATCTTCTTTTTCCCCTAATACCTTTATTTATAACAAACTTACCCCTATCTAATTACCATAACGCCCCTAACCCATATACTAATATCATTCTTTAACTAACCCTAATAAGACTCTCACATTAGGATCCCAAATACAAGAACCTAACTCGATAACTGTATTGCAATCTCAAACAGAAACTACAATATCCATAGTCTTTCGAGAGGGCTATCTCTCTCCCAAGAACTCTCTCAAGTTCCCCACACAATATTATTCTCCAAGATCTTCCTTTTCCCCTACTACCTTTATTTATAACCAACTTATCCCTATCTAATTACCATAACGCCCCTAACGCATATACTAATACCATTCTTTAACTAACCCTAACAGGACTCTCATATTACCCCACCCTTCAAAGACACCTTGTCCTCAAGGCGTGAATACAAAAAAACAAAATCACCCTTTTTTTTTAACACCAACAAATTTAGAAACCCAGCTAAACATCAACTAAGAAAATTGTAGCTGCCATAATGGGGTGTGCAACAGATGCTGATGATTGGTGGTGTGCGACCGAGGACAGCTGACGGTGGCGTGCGACATATGATGGCGCGGCAGCAGTGGTGCGCATTAGACGGCAAGTGAAGGTGTACGGCAGTGTACGGCGGCGGCTAGATGACGATGGGATAAAATCGAAGGTGGTGGGTGATGATAGGGACGATGGAAGCACGTGTTTGCGGCAACGCCGATGGTTGAAAGTGATCAATGGTGGAGACATTGGAGGTGGGAGCAGCAGTAGACAGCGGTGGAAGAAAGGTGGCGGACGATGGTGGTGACTGGTGCCATATTCTGCTACCCAGGGGGAGGGTTACTGTGGCGGCTTGGGTTTCTGTCTCCTTATGGATAGGGTTATGCCAATTTGGGTCGGCCGCTGGGTTTGGAATCTAAATAGATGTTGATCCGAGCCACAACTTATCTTGCCCAAATTCCTTTGAAATAAAATGGGCCTCATTAAATTTATTTAAATGTGGCCCATCCAAGAGCTGTGATTTCCAAAGCCCATGTCCCTTGACCATTCTTAATGCAAAGATATTAGGGCACAAAACCTTTTCACTCCCTCTTTTCTTCTTCCACCATCTGAAATGCAGCCGATGGCGGCACCACTCTTGCAACTCCGATCATTCCCTCCGATCATTTCTAAATTCGCCGGCGAAGTCTTCCTGCAGTTCTATTTCTCTTGTTTCTTTCATTTTTGTGGTGATTTTCCACTTAACCCGAGCTTTGCAGGTACTAAAGCCCATTCCCCTTCGACTTTTCGTCTCTTGCCACAGAACCAGCAATAGCCAGCTTCCCTTCGGGCATCCAACCTCCGTCCCCATTCTCTCGCACCCAATCTTTGAATTTCGTCGTAATCGTATCCGTGCCTTCCTTCTTGGTTCTCTCTTCTTTTTCCATCGCCTCTTCATCGGAAAACCCTCGTGCAAATCTCATTCAGCCATCTTCGGACTCGTGCTTTTCCTTCTTGGACATTCGATTTCTTCTTCGTCCTTCCTTCTGCAGTTTTGTTGTAGTTGCATTCTTTCCATCTTCCTTGGCTTCTTCATATTCTGTTGAGGGAAGTTTTTCTCCTCTGTTTTCTATGAGTCCCTGCACGCTGACCTTTTCACACCTCGATTGATTTTCCATCGAGTTCCAGTCCATGTTCTTGAGTACGATCATCGCCTTCCAGCAACTCTTTGCCCCTGCTTCTGAGTATTCTTCGTTGCTGCTTCTTCCCTTCTTGATATCTCTTTTTTCCTCTATAACAAGCTTTGTTCTACATTCTGCAGATTCCTTTTGCATTCTTTCGTTCATTCGATCAATGTCCTCCCAGCGTTCCCTCATTTCTATCAACACTCTCTAGAACTTCATTTCTAACAGCAACCTCTGTAACCTCGTCACTGTCTCGAATGAAAGATCCATGGCCAGGATGAACTTGCTTGGGTACCAATTTGTTAGGATCCCAAATACAAGAACCTAAGATAACTGTATTGTAATCTCAAACAGAAACTACAATATCCATAGCCTTTCGAGAGGTATCTCTCTCAAGTTCCCCACACAGTACCATTTTCCAAGATATCTTCCTTTTCCCCTACTACCTTTATTTATAACCAACTTACCCCTATCTAATTATGATAATGCCTCTAACTTACCAGGGAAGTATAAGACACAACAATTTAGATTACGAGGAAGTTTACTGATAGAGATCAAATTAAAAGAGAATTGTGGTAAATTTAAAATAGAGGCCAAGGAAAGAGATTTGTTAAGATGAACTGTGTCAAATCCAAGAACAGGAGAAGTGGTGCCATCTGCTATGGTAATATCAGGCAAAGATGTAGATGGGGAAAAGGTCGCAAATAAATTGTGGTTACCTGACATATGATTTGTAGCACCAGAGTCAATGACCCATTTTGATGAGGACGAAAGAAGATATTTACTTGTGTTACCTGACTCTGATGGCAGTAATTGGATTAGTAGATGATGCCATCAATGACTCTTGATACTATTGGAACTTAGCAAACTCTTCCGTAGGAATCGTAATGATTTTTCTGGCATCATCAGTAGCAGATGCAACACGTGCAAACTGTGTCCTCTGACCTTTATTCGACAGCTTTCTACATTCTCGCTTTATATGACCGAGCTTATGACAATAATTGCAGACAATGATATCTTCTAAATTCAATTTTGGAGTACTAGAATTCCATCGTTGTGTGTTTGAACTCGTAGAATTCTTGGGATGACAGGACGAGTAGTTCTCAGTGTGAAGTACTCGAGCCTGTGCCTCCTCTATAGATGCGATTTCCGAACTAGCGAGTAATTGGTCTTTGGCCATATCAAATCTAGGTGGAAGCCCAACAAGAAAACTCATAGGTTCTAACTGTTCGCATTTGGCAAGCTGAACTTGTAATAGATTGTTCACCAAATTCAGGTTGGTGGAAGCTCTTACATATTAATGCGTCCTTTTATAGAATAAAGGAATTTCAAGTACTTCAGTAATTCTTTGACAGACCTACAATGATTAACCATGCAAATAATCTCACCCTCGATCGAATTCTTGATTTGTAGAATTAGTCTAGCATCATCGCAACCATGCTTTTTTGTTCTCATCCTTAGGTGGATCTTCCGTCTTAGTCTCAACCATATCAATGGTGTGTAGAAAATTACAAATGTTGATTTTCCATGTGAAGTACTTGGACATATTCAACCTATGTTCTGTGATCTTTGATATCATTGGGATCATCTTAGACATTACCGTGACAAATGAATCAAACCGATTGAACCAAACAAAATGAATCGAATTGGCTGAAACAAACAAATTGGACCGAACCGAACCGGCTCGACTGAACCAAATGAAATGATTGAACCGACCAATCCTGAACTTGATGAACTAGACCAAACCGACCTAAGCAATTATTTATGAATTGAAAACCCTTGCAAAGAGAGGAGGTGGCGAACTCACGACAAAATAGAAATCCTTGGCTACTAATGGCTAAGTGTGCGAGCTGCGGCGATTCGCGGTGGCTGACGGCGAAGGGCGGCGACGGAAGACAAAATATGGTGAGCGAACTACGAACTACAAACAGAAACCAACCACGGAGGTGACAGAAGACATGCGAATCACGAAGAATAAGCCACCTAACTGAATCACGAACTCAAATCTCGGCACGATGGACGACGATTGCAGGTTTGAGACTAGTGTTCCAAGCTCTTGAAACCCTAATGGGCACAAAACCCAAGGTTCACAAAAAATTGTAGGGAAAAATATATGGCTTTGATGCCGTGTAGAGACTAAGGTCGGAGAGAATTAGATAGTTTTATTATCATTGTTGAAGAATATATATAGACAAATATACAAGGTTGACCTAATAATATAAAAAAACGATAAAGAACAAATTAATACAGATGATTACAATAATATAAAATATATGGTTGCAACGCTGGAACTTTTCCCATTAACTACTTGGGCCTCCATCTTGGCAGAAATCCTCGAAAGATGTCATTTTGGTCCCCCATTATTGGTAAATTTACTGCCAAGTTAGAGAAATGGAAGAATAATATGCTTTCCAAGGGGGAAGATGCACTCTAACTTTCTCGGTGTTCTATAGTGTCGGTTTATACCTCCTAAATTTTCAAAGCTCCTTTAATAGTAGTGTCTCATATGGAGAAAGTAGTGCACAATTTTATGTGGAGTGGAGGGCCTTGCAACTCTTTAAAACACCTTGTTAATTGGAAGATTACCTCTCTTCCTGTGAAATATGGGGGGCTAGGAGTGGAGATTTTCACAAAATAAATTTAGCTCTTTTACAGAAGTGGCTTTGGGGATTTATCCAAAAGAAATACTATTTGTGGAAAAGGTCCTTTCGAGCATTTATGGGCAAGGCTCTCAAGGATGGGGCTACTCTTCCTCCCAAAATAAATTTGACTTGTAGACCGTGGGTGGATATTGCTAGTAATAGCGCCTCCTCCACCAGTGTAATTGATACATTTGTATTTATGGAAGGAAAAATACTGCTGGCAGCTTCATGCAACCTTGAAACTATCTCTTGAACAGGTAGACTTCCATTTGGCAGCTTCATGCAATGAGCAATTAGTGAAGTTTCATGCAACTAGAAATAAGTTCCAAGACTATTCTCCTTCCTCTGTCTGTTCTCATTTTTTCTTATCAAATTTCCTTTTTTATATTTCTTCTCTACTGTCTTCTTCTCCTCTTTCCAACTCTTCTTCTTCTCCTCTTCCAACTCTTCTTTCAATTTTTTCTTTAAAACTCTGTCTTCTCCTATACTCTATCTTCTTCTTCTGCAATTCTTCTTATTCGTGAGTAAAGGCTAGCGGTGGTTGCAACGGTGAACGCAAGAGATGCCTTCAACTTTGTCTTCATGCTTCAGCTCCTTTGTGACAGGCGGGAGAATTAGGGCTTTTTCCCTTTTTAGTTTTTTACTTCTTAATCTCTTTCTTTTCTATTTTTTTGGTTTATAACCAGCGTGTCCAAGACATGTCCGAATTAAAAAAATAAAAATAAAGAGGACACGTAAAATAGCATGTCGGACACGTGTCCAGAGCGTGTCGCGTGTCCGACACGGACACTCTACCTAAAATGGAGTGTCCGTACTTATTAGAAAGAGGTATACTTGACAGAGAATGGGAGAGTTGGATGAGTCCAGGGGTGTCTCGAGAGTTTGATGAGGCCTTAATAGGACTATTTTTTTCGGTTGAATTTGTTTGATTAGATGCTTCATTTTAAAAAATATCATTATTTACTGTTTTTGTTTATCTTTTTATTTGTCTATACCTACATTAATTCTATTATTTTATGATTTTTATTACTTCCCTTAAAAAATTTATTCATAACATATTTTTGAGATTCAATCCGTTTTTGTGGCATACTTTTTAGATTCAATAAGTTTTTATATTTTATGTTTTCTTAAGCTTTTCTTATCCATATTCATATTTTCTTATATACATATTAATATTCTATAGTGATATAAGCAAACCTAAACAAATTTCAAATATTAACGTATCAAACAATATGAAATACATTTTTAAAATAGTAAAAGAAATGGCACGAAAAAACTTAAAATAATAAATTGTGAAGCTTTGGTTTATATTCTAACGATTTGGAGAGACGAAATTAAGTTCAAATTAGTATAACCTACTGTTGGTTTATTATTTGTAAATATTGGCTGTAAATTAGTTGTCAATATTAATTATTATTTTTATCTTTATTTCCATTTATGTTTTAGCCTATCTTCTGTATAAGAAGGCCATGTATTTCTTATGATTAATATATTGGAATACAAATAATTTGATTCCATCAAAATTAAGTTGGTATAAGAGCTTAGGAAGTAAACCCTAACTCTTAAAACCCTAGCCATCATCAAAAATACCAAACCCTAATTTTAAAACCCTAGCCGTCATCTACCTCCGGCGAACTCCCCACGGCAACGCAACTGTTGCCGTCGATCCGTCGTCTTCACCGTCGATCTACACTGGTGTCATCCGCACAGATCAAATAAATTCAAATATCCTAAAGACATTTAGAAACCCTAGC
>NW_019104693.1:64314-83186 GCF_001995035.1 Momordica charantia
TATTTGTCCCCCTTCCCTTAGGCGATCTTTCTTGTTACTTTTAACAAATTTTTGTCTCTTATTAGAAAAATAAGACAAGAAATCTTCAGAATAAACATGGGAAATGGTTATAAGTATTTCTTCAAATAACTCTGTCCATGTCATGTTCTAGTATAACATTCTTGATCGATTTACATCAAAAGAAATGAAGAAAATATTAAATCTTCCATTAGACTTGCATTGCGTTTTTATAAAAATTATAAATATGTTGCTTTGGGATCTGAACCTTTTTTTTTGGCATATGCAGTACGAAACAGGATGGTTTTCCCAGCGTATACTTAATTGTTTACGACAACGAGTCATGATGAGGTTTCTATCAGTGTTCCCAACTTCAGGTGCTGAAGCTTTACTTAGAGCAGCCTCTGAAAGTTTTGAAAGACTTAAGAGGGAGTATAGAAAAGATTGCTCAAAGATTGACCAGGGAAATGACCACCAAGCCAATGCAGGTTTTAAATTAAAACTGTACTCTACACTTTGGTCTTATTTGTGTGTTTACCTTTTTTCCCATTTCATTGGGAATAAGAACATAGCATGATTGAAAGTAAAATTCCCAAAACAATCGATGGGGATAGTAGAAATATGGCCACCAAATAGGAAGAAAGAAATAACATTCTAATTAGACTTATTAAGAAACAAATGAGTGTTGATGTGGAATAAACCCTAAGCTCGAGAAAAAGAAAGTTCATATTAAGAACAAGGTAGGATTTGTGTCTCTTCTAGTCTTCTTCTTCTTCTTCTTCTTTTTCTTTATTTAACTCCATGTATATTTTTGTGCATTTAATTGAATTTTTACAAATGCCTGGATGAAATTTGATCTATTTGTGAATTCTAACTTATTTTATATATTATGAACAAGGTAGGATTTAGTCTCTTATAGTCTTCTTATTCTTTCTTCTTTTTTTGTTCCCTTTTAACTCCATGTATATTTTTCTGCATTTAATTGAACAAAGATACACACTTTTAATTGGTATATGAAAAGGAATAAAATTGTTCAATGATAAAAATTCCGAGAGGAGTGAAAAGGAGAAATAAAAGAAGACAAATAACAAGACAACATATTTGAAAACAAAGCAAAGTTAACTAGGAGTTATAAATGCCTCTCAATTCATACAAATCATACTAGGTGAGTAATTATAGAATAAATCGGAAAGAGAACACCATTTCGAGACTTTGAACTTGGCAATGTTGAAACAATTCGAATGCCATAACTCAACGGCTATAAGGCTTAAACGGCTATAAAACAGACAAATCTTATAAGCTACATCAAATTCCCCCTACTAAAAAAAAAAACTCGTCCTTGAGTGTTACTTGGCTAGAACAAAATCGTCTTCTGCTTTGTACTCATATATGTCAGCTACATTAAAGACTGGATTAATCTTAAGGTCTGCCGATAAGTTGATCCGGTAGGCATTGTCGCCATATTGCTGGAGTACTTCAAAGGGACCAATTTTTTTGTTATGTAGCTTGTGATAAGTTCCCTTAGGAAAGCGAGACTTTTTGAGGTAGACCATAACAAGATCTCCGGGGTTAAATTGCTTGGTCGTCTATGAGCATCTTCTGTCGTTTTGTAGGAGTTTGTAGCTTGTAGTAAATTTTGTATCACTTCCTTGTGTAGCTCCACAATCCTTTACGCCATATGCTCTGCTTCCTGGTTAAAATCCACAGTATATGGAAGATTAGTAAGATCTACTGTTAGTCTAGGAAGCCTTGTATACACAATGTCAATGGGGGACTTCTCTCTGGATCGGTTCTTCATATGATTATATGCAAACTCGGGTTGTGCAAGCATAAGATCCCATTGTTTTGGCCTGTTTCCTCCTAGACATCGCATGAGGTTTCCCAATGTTCTATTAGTGACCACTGTTTTGCCGTCTGTTTGCGGGTAGTGACCTCTGTTTGGCCGTCTGTTTGCGGGTGGGTAGTTGTGCTAAATTTCAAACCTGTATCAAACTTTTTCCACAAAGTTTTCCAGAAATGACTTAAAAATTTTACATTCCGATCTGACACTATGGTCCCAGGAACGCCATGTAATCTTACAATTTCTCTAAAAAACAAGTTAGCTATGTAGATGGCATCCGAAGTCTTCTTACAAGGTAAGAAATGAGACATTTTACTAAAACGGTCGACAACAACTAAAACGGAATCGTAGCCTCTTTGGGTTTTTGGTAAACCAAGTATAAAGTCCATCGATAGGTCTTCCCAAATAGATTTAGGAATTGGTAAGGGAGAGTATAGACCTGTGTTTTGTGACTGTCCCTTAGCTGTTTGGCATATGAGACAACAGCTTACAAAGTTGTATACGTCCCTGCGTAGTTGGGGCCAAAAGAAACGATTTGTAACAAGATCAAGGGACTTATCACGTCCCAAGTGTCCTGCCCGCCACTTTGTAGGTCTTTAATCAATGTTTCCCGAAGAGATGTACGAGGAATACACAAACGATCCCATTTGAAAAGAAATCCATCAACAATGTGGAAATCCTTGCAATTGACATGCTGGTTTCATTGTGTCCAGATGCTATGAAAGTCGCTGTCATGCTCGTAGGATGTTGGTAGATGATCAAATGTTATTATTTGTCCAGCAAGAAGAGTTAGAAGGCTAGCTTTTCTACTTAAAGCATCAGTGCCTGCTTGATGTTTGATTACAAAATCGAACTTTTTAATAAAGGATATCCAACGGAGCATGCATACGATTAATAGTTTTTGAGTTTGTATATATTTAAGAGAAAAATCATCAGTATATAGGATAAATTCTTTTCCAATTCGATAATGTTCCCATTGTTTTAAGGCCTTGATTAAAGCATATAGTTCTTGTTCGTATGTACACCATTTTTGTCTCGGAGGAGTAAGTTTTTCACTAAAATACTCTTGTCCTTTTTGAGACAAAGACAGCTCCTATTCCGATTCCAGATGCATCCACAGCTACTTCAAATGGTTGTGGGAAATCAAGTCGGCCTAGAACTGGGGTGGAGCTAAGTTTATTCTTTAGGTCCCTGAAGCTAGTGTCTTGTTCGGTATTCCAAAAAAATTGTTTTTCTTTAAACATTATGTCAAAGGAGTAGCTATAGTGCTGAAATGTCGGATAAATTTTCGATAAAATGAAGCTAAGCCTAAAAAACACTGAACATCACGGACGGATGTGGGGGTAGGCCATTGTTGAATTGCAGGTCGAACTGATATACCATATTTATTGATAAAAAATTCAAGGAATGCTGATGCAAACTTGCACTAGAGTTTCTTGGAGAAATATGAATGTTGATTTTATTAAGGAGGCAAGCTTCTAGTTATAGAGGTTGCTGGACAACAACTCATAAAGTAATTACAAGTTACCGTGAGGTAACTACCAAACTGTTTTAAACTAGAATACAGCAAACTAGTTCTTAACAGAAAACTAACAGCTAGCTATTACATCAATTTCCCCTACCGTAAAATAGAACTCGTCCTCCAGTTAAGAGGAATATTAAAGGCATCCGGAGGGTGATAATTGTACAAATCAGCAACGTTGAAGATAGGGCTTATGTTATATGCTGTTGGAAGTTGTAGCTTGTAAGCGTTGGTTCCATAGCGTTCAAGTATTGGAAAGAGGCCTAACTTCTTTTTCGTTAGCTTAGAGTAGTAGGAAATCTGCGCTTCCTCAAATGAATCATGACCAAATCTCCCACTTGAAATTCTTTCGAACGACGTCCTTTGTTAGCTGTAGCTTTGTATTTCTCATTTGACTTGGCTATGTGATCACGAACTTCTTGATGGAGCTCTTGAATTCTGTTGGCCATTTTCTCTGCTTCAAGACTGAGATTAACAGAGGAAGGTAGATTAGTTAGATCTAAAGTTAATCGAGGGAGTTTAGTGTAAACTACCTCAAATGGGGACTTCCCTGTAGTTCTATTCTTCATGTGGTTGTAGGCGAACTCTGCTTGAGCCAAAGATATGTCCATTGCTTAGGATGGTCACCACTGATACATCTAATAAGGTTGCCCAACGATCGGTTTGTAACCTCTGTCTGATCATCCGTTTGAGGATGGCTAGTGGTGCTAAATTTTAATGATGTATCAAATTTTTTCCATAGGGTATGCCAAAAGTGACTTAAAAACTTAACATCGCGATCAGAAACTATTGACTTGGGAATTCCATGAAGATGGATAATTTCTCTAAAAAATAGAGTAGCAATAGCCACCGCATCAGATGTCTTTTCACATGCTAGAAAGTGTGGCATTTTTCTAAATCTGTCTACAACCACCATCACGGATCAAACCCCCGTTGCGTTCTAGGCAGACCAAGGACAAAGTCCATTGATAGATCCTCCCAAATGTTCTTCGGGATAGGTAAAGGTCTATAGAGTCCTGTGTTTTGTGTGGTACCTTTATAAGTGTGACACGTAAAACATTTGAAAATATAGTTTGTGACATCTTTGCAGATTTGTGGCCAGAAGACCGAGCGGTAACAATATCAAGAGTTTTGTCTCTGCCTTAGTGACCCGCAAGGCCACCCACGCGGGTGTCATGTAAAATGGCCTCCCGAAGGGATGTATGAGGAATACACACTGTGTTCCCTTTAAAAAGGTACCCTTCTACTATATGGAAATCATCTACTGCAATATGATTACGGCATTTATACTAAATATCATGGAAATCTATGTCTCCTTCATACATGTCAGGGAGATATTCAAAGGCCACAATTTCACCTTTACGAAGTGTCAAAAGGTTGCCTTTTCGGCTTAAAGCATCATCGGCTTTATTAGTGCTACTCGCCCGATGTTTGATGACAAACTCAAACCACTGTAGAAAAGATAGCCATCGCGCATTCATGTGACTTATAGTTTTCTGAGTGTGTAAAAACTTTAAAGAGAAATCATAAGTAAATAAGATAAACTCCTTGCTTAAAAGATAGTGTTCCCATTGTTTTAAAGAGCGGACTAAAACATAGAGTTCTTGTTCATAGGTGCTCCACTTTTGTCTAGATAGGCTAAGTTTCTCACTAAAGTATTCAATGGGATGATTATTTTGTGAAAGGACGGCTCGTATTCCTATTCCAGAAGCGTCTACAGCTACTTCAAAGGGAAGGTCAAAATTTGGTAGTGCTAAAACTGGGCTTTGGCTTAATTTATTTCGTATAAGGTGGAAACTTTCAATTTGTGGCTGTCCCCATGAGAACTGTCCTTTCTTTAAGCAATTGGTTAGAGGGGAGACAATTGAACTAAAGTTTCGAATAAATTTTCTATAGAAAGATGCAATCCCTAGAAAACATTGGACATCCTTTACTGTTTTAGGTTTAGCCCATTCTATTATTGCTCTAATTTTTACAGGGTCCATGCTGATTTTGTTATAGCCAATAATGAATCCTAAGAAAGAAATTTCTGTGGTTACAAATAAACATTTCTTCATATTTATGACTAGTTTATTGGATGCCAAAGTACAGAAGAGCAACTTAAGGTGTTGAATATGGTTAGTCATGCTTTGGCTATAAATGAGGATATCATCAAAATAAACAACAACAAATTTATTGATGAACGGAAGCAAAACCTGGTGCCTAAGCCGCATGAAGATGCTTGGTGCGTTGGAGAGTCCAAATGGCATAACTAGCCACTCAAATAAGCCCTCATTTGTCTTAAATGTCGTCTTCCATTCATCGCCCGGTCAAATTCTTATTTGGTGGTAACCACTCTTTAAATCGACTTTAGAAAAGATTGTAGCTCCTCCCAATTGATCCAATAGGTCAGTTGGGGAATCTATACTTTATGGTTATTTTATTTATTGCTCTACTGTCCACACACAAGCACCATGTGCCATCCTTTTTTGGTGCAAGGAGGGCGAGCACAGCGCAAGGACTTAGGCTCGGTTGTATATGCCCCTTATCGAGTAATTCCTGAATTTTATCGTGTAAGATCTTATATTCGGATGGGCTCATACTATAATGGGGTAAATTAGGTAAAGTAGCTCCCGGGAGAAGGTCAATGTTGTGTTGCATATTCCGAAGGAGTGGTAGCCCATTCGGCATGTCCACAATAGTGCTGAATTCGTTTAATAGTGGCTGTATTTCTGGGTGAATAGTATTGCTGCCTTCATCAGAGCCAAACTCCTTGATAATCAAACCTAGGATAGGCTCTTTGTGATTAGCAATAAAGTTTTTGGCCGAAGAGATGGTAAATAAGCTACTTTTCCCTTTGTCACTATCTTTCAGTGGGAGGGTTTTAGTTGGGTTCAATGGAAGTAGCACCACCTTTTTATCCATCCAAAAGAATTCGTATGTATTGTCCCATCCCTTATGTAAGGCTTGAGTATCGTATTGCCATGCACGTCCTAGTAAAACATGGCAAACATCCATGTCTAACACATCACACACTATTTGGTCTTTATAGGTCGCTCCAATAGAAAGGGCCACAGTGCATGTATGTGTAACTTGGGTTTCACCGCCCTTCTTGATCCAAGACACCTTATAAGGTGCAGGGTGAGGAGATAAGGGTAAGTGCAAACCCGTGACCAACTTACTTGCGATAATATTTTCTGTACTTCCACTATCGACTATGATGTTGCAAATCTTACCATTTGATCGTGCATCTCGTCTTGAAAGGAGCATGACGCTGGTGGGGTAATTCTGATTTTGGGGTTAGAAGAATTCTCTCAAGAACACAAGAAATGAGCTCCCCGATGTCTGGTTTGTTCAGTATACTCAATTTCGTCTTCAAGATCATCGGCACTGTCTTCTTGACCATCTTCTTCTTCTACCAATGTAATCGCTTTCCTTTGAGGACATTCATTAGATAAGTGGCCGGTTTGTCCACAACGGAAACACTTACCTAATATTGGCTGGCTGTATCAGTATGTGTTGCTATTCTTCTTCCCTGCCACATTATTAGTTGATTTAGTTTTATCAAGATTAAGTGCAGATTGTTTACCTTTGGTTGCGCTTGATGTATGGAGAGGAGAAGCGCTTGATGTATTGAGAGGAGAAGCGCTTGATGTATGGAGAGGAGAAGAAAGATTGTCTCCGGAAGCAGCCATCTTTTTAGACGTTCCCCCTTGTTCCCACGTTCTTCTTCTTGAATATTGCTTCTTGAAACGATTTCCAATCTGTTCTTCGATAGTGGTTGCCATGGACATAGCTTCATTTAAGTAGCCTATTGGTTGCAAGACTATTTGTTCTTTAATGTCAACGTGCAAGCCACCAATGTATCTTGCAACTAAGTAATGTTGACTTTCCACCAAATTGGTTCTTGCTCCCAATCGATGAAATTCTTCCGTATAATCTGCTATAGACCTTGAACCTTGTTTACAGTTTTGATATGGTTGTACAAGATTTGTTCTAAATTAACCGGAAGAAAACGTTCCCTCATAAGTTTCTTCATTCTTTCCCAACTCCAAATAGGTTGTTTGCCATATCTTTGCCTATTGATTTCTAATTGATCCCACCAAGCAGAGGCTCCCCCTTTCAGTTTAAAAGCCACTAATCTAACTTTTTTGTGCTCTGGGGTTCCCATATAACTGAAAAAATTTTCTACATTTTTTATCCAATCCAAAAATCCCTCTATATCCATTTTGCCATGAAAACTAGGAAGGTGATTTTTATCTTATACTCACTGTTTTCTTGTTGTCTGGTTGGGTTAGGATACCTACCAAACCTTTCACCTTCGAACTCCCACGGTTGTTCCTCTTCATCACTTGAGGAGTCAAACATTAGATCATGTCGCCGCTGGAATAATGGATTCCGATTGACTTCTTGGCGCATTTGATGTGGTTCTTGAAAGTTTCTTGGCCCTAGATGAACTTCTTGCGGCCTTCTTGGTGGGGCTGCTTGCCTTTCTTGCAGATAGGTGTTTCTTCAGTCCTCAACTCCAACTTCTTGATTCATTCTTGTTTGGAGATGGGGGAGAAGTTCTCATCGGAGTTTATTGCACACTCAACGCCTCGAGTTTTTCATGGATGATTTCCAGAATGTGTTTAATCTCACCTACATCCTTTTGGATAGTTTTCACTTCTCCTGAAGTCATAAAAGAGCATTTGGCCAAGTTTATATAGAATTTATTCTGTTCAAGGGTTTGAAAAAGAGCATGGAGGTACTGCAAATGATCATGCTTTGTGTTACAGTATATATATTAGCATATTATATTCTGTATATTATATTCTCTTGTATTAATATGTATTAATTTGTCCTTTACCTTCTTCTTATAGGATTAGGTCAACCTTGTATATTTGTCTACATATATATAGACTTTAATAATGATAATAAGGGACATTGGATTCTCTCAAACCCTAGTGTTTACATGGTATCAGAACCACTAGGTTTCTTCTAAAATTTTTGAACTTAGGGTTTTGTGCCCACGAGGGTTTTGTACCCATTAGGGTTTTGTGAATTGGTATCCAACTCAACTCACCATCACCCACTACTGTTGCCACCATCGCTCACGCTGCTGTTTGTGGGTTTCCGTTGCCAACGTTGCTATTCGTGCGTTTCCGTCGCCGACGCTGCTGTTCGTGGTTTCTGTCTCGCCGACATTCGCGCTTCCGTCGCCGCCAACTGCCGCCCATCATCGTCGCCATACGCCTCCGTCACCGCCCGTTGGAGTACTTTAGGGGGGAAAAACCTTCATTAATTTCTAGAAGCAGTTTTTTACCAATTATTCTGCCACTAACTTCATCAAATTATACATTTAGATCAGCAAGGAATGTGTAAATCCAATCATCTTCTATTGTTTTCAGATGATATTTATAGTCATCCGAAGATTTCTACTCATGAGTATCAAAAAGGTCTAGGTCTTGTCAAATCCTTTTTAAAGAATTAAACTATTTTGAAACCGTATCGGTTCCTTGTCGCGTTTCTCTTAGTTTTAGTGTCAGTTCGAATGCCTGTGATTGATTTTCTAAGTCAGAATACATCTCATTTACGTTTTTTAATAAGTCACTTGCTACATAATAACACATAGTTAGCACTGACCGCCTCGTCCATAGTGTTAACTCACCATTTCATTACCATGGAATTTTACGTATCCCATGTATTAAATAAAGGATCTTATACGGCCGGTTTTATTATTATTATTATTATTTTATTATTATATTTCTAGTAAGATAGCCAATTTACCTTGCCCACGAGTATACATCCGAACACTTTGAGACCAACGAAAAAAATTATCTCCATTAAGCGGGATACTAGTAATTTGGATAGTTCGAGACCAATGAAAAAAATTATCTCCATTAAGTGGGATACTAGTAATTTGAACTGGGTTTCAGAAATGTTAGAGTGAGTCTGTTTTCTTTGAAGATTCATCAGTCATAACTACTGATTTGAACCACAAAAAAGAAGAAAAAATAATAGAAGCATAACCTACAGCAGGAAAGTTGAATCGTCCCAAAAAACTAGATTGAACCGAATTAGAAACTTGAAGTGGATTGAACTAGAAATTTGAATCGAAACGAACCAGAACTTTAAATCGAATCGAACTGGAATTTTGAACCAGTGACCTAGCAGCAATTTTGAACAATTTCTGCAAAGCGATTCAATCAATAGCGGCGGTCCTCATATACAAAGATGGCAATGAAAAATGGTTATTGTAGTGGATGACATTTTCAATTTTTCAACCTCAAAATTTTCATTATTGGGCTTTTTCTGCTGTTAAAATAACAGCGAACTAGGTTTTTCTTATTGATTTTGTTAACACTTCTCTGCTATTTCCTTTATTTAAACTTTTGGTCTCTGTTAGTGTACGTGGTTTTAAATTACAATAGATGTTTAATGCCCTTATACATGTTTAAAGATTTCATTAAAAGGTTCATTCTGTAGTACACAAGATGGTTGTTAAGTTATACGAAGCTTATTGACGATGATTAAATTTTGTAGCCTTGATTAATGAAGATAAACTGGAAGCTAATTACGCTGAAGATGATGAAGAAGATGACATAGCAATTGAGAGTGGTGATGAGGGATTAGATGCATATGAAGAATTCGATATGGTAATCCCAGGTCCATCTCATCTCATTTCATATATTAATTTTTATGTTTCTGCTTTTATTTCTAATTTTTCCTTATTCTGTAGGTTGGTGACAATGACGAGATTTCTCTGCAGTCACATTCATGTAACTAATTACCCACCTTTTGTACAAATCCTGATTTTTTCTTTTAAGTTTTGTTGTTTGATGAGGGGGTATATTTTTGCTATGTTTTTAAGAAAATGATTTTTCTGGTTTCTTGTATATGAGTTTGATCACTTTGTGAAGATGGTTGACGAAGAGAAGATAATTTTGAGGGATTCCTTTGCCAATGGAGTGTAGTAGTTGGTAAATG
Source organism: Momordica charantia (assembly GCF_001995035.1). Next base: position 74,622 of record NW_019104693.1, read on the forward strand.
TGGGATAGTGGTGATAGATGGAATATCATATCTAAACCCTTGGAAAGTAGAGGTTTAGGGTTAGTAACTTAAGAAGGAAGACTGAAACTTTATTGACCAAATTGGTCATTGAGGTTTTTGAGTGAACTGAATGAACTAAAATGGTGGTTAGCATCTGTCAAAGGGAAATTTGGGAGGTTCAAAAAGTGAAATTTGAGCAGAAAGTTCGAGATGCATTTGGTCGAACATTACAACGTTCGAAGCTACTTTTAAGGAGTTATCTTCAATGGTTGCAATGGTATGGAAACAAAACTTCTTGGAATGATATTTGTTTGGCAACCAATCTTTGGCCTTGACTTTTTTGAACTTTTGGGTTGGAGAACATTGTTTTGCGAAGCTTGGAAGGAAGATTTTCCCAAGATCACGTTATTGTAAGAAGAAACCTTTTGGGTGAACTTGGTGGGCTTTTACAGTTGATTGTGGGAGGGATTTCGATTAGTAGGGCAGATAAGATTTTGGTCACTTAAGAAGTTGGATTTCTTGCTAAATCCCTTATGATTTATTTTTTAATACAACGCGTAGGAGTGAGGATTCGAACTCACAACTTTTTAGTCAGATATAGGTGCCTCAACTAGTTGAACTAAGCTTAAGTTGACTTATGAATGATTGGTTGCTTCTTTATTATGAAAGAAATCTCATTTCTAGAAAACTAAGTATTGTGGAAAGGTGAATTTCTTGGCAAGGTTAGACTTGCATAGAAGGTTTAAATTTGGCTGAAAAGAGAAGCTCATATTTGACAGTTAGCGTCATCAGTTTCCTTGTGTGTGTTTGAAAAGCAGGGGAAAGTCTCCAGATAATTAGTAATTTTGTTTAGTTGTAAATTCATATTATTACTTTTACAAAAGGTGTGCCCCTGCCATGTTGCTAGCTTATAGTTGATAAGTTGCATCCGATCCACACTTGTTTTGAAAGAATCGATCAATCCTTAAAATATGATGGTTGTTCTTATTATTGTATGAATTTCTCTATTTTATTTCACTTTTTGAATGGCATACTGACATGATGGACTTCCAGATGTAAACATGGATGATGTTTCAAGAACGCATCTGCAAGAGCTCTTCGGTACCTTTCCATCCTTCGAAGAAGATGCAGATGGTAGCGAGGAAGAATATCAAATATATGAGCAAGACAGTGATGATACCAATGACTCTGACCATGATGATTGCTAGCCTTTTTTGGGGGGATATATGATGTTAATTAGTGCCCTATATTTTTGTTTTGTTAAATGGTTGATTATGATAATCATTTTTATTAATTTATCAATTAGTGACATAGTATTTATTTAAAAACTAAGATGGCTCGATTGCTCGGTTTAAGGCTAGACTTCTGGCCCAAGGATTTCATCAAACTGTCGATATTAATTTCACTGAGACATTCAGCCTGTAGAGACTAATGTTGGAGAGAATCCAATGTAATGTATTCTCATTATTAAAGTTTATATATATAGACAAATATACAAGGTTGACTTAATCCTATAAGGATAAGGTAAATGACAAATTAATATTAATACAATAATATAAAATATACTAATATATACTCTAACACTCCCCCCTCAAGTTGGTGCATCTATGTTAATCATGTCCAACTTGTTAGACATAATCTATTCGTGCTCCGTTTAATGCTTTAATAAAGATATCTCCTAGCTGCTCTCTAGTCTTCACATACCCTGTAGCCACCAATCCTTGCTGTATTTTCTCACGTACATAATAACAATCAACTTCAATGTGTTTGGTTCGTTCATGAAATACTGGATTAGATGCAATATGAAGAGCTGCTTCATTATCACACCAAAGTTTCATTTGAGTGGTGATGTCAAATCCCAATTCAATCAGAAGTTGATGTATCCATACTAATTCACACACCGACTGTGTCATAGCTCTGTATTCTGATTTAGCACTCGAATGCGACATCACGTTTTGTTTCTTACTTTTCCAAGAAACTAAATTACCTCCGATAAATACACAATATCCTGAGGTTGATCTTCTATCTTCCTTAGAACCTGCCCAATCAACATCTGAAAAACATTCAATATTAAGATTACCATGATCTTTATATAACAAACCACGTCCAGAGCACCTTTCAAATAACATAGAATATGTTCCAATGCGATCCAATGGTCAGTCGTAGGAGAACTCATAAACTGACTCATAATACTGATTGGATAAGCTATCCCTGGCCTCGTAACCGTAAGATAAATTCAGCTTTCCTACTAATCTCCTATACTTCTCAGGATCTTTCAACAACTCTTCTTTTGTAAGTTGTAAATTAGGTATCATTGGGGTACTACGTGGCTTAGCAGCTAACTTTCCTGTTTCAGTTAACAGGTCAAGTACATATTTCCTCTGTGATAAGAGAATCCCCTTCTTGCTCCTTATTACCTCAATTTCTAAGAAATATTTCAGCACTCCCAAATCCTTCGTAAGAAATTGACTATGAAGGAAAGTTTTGAGTGATACGATGCCTGATGAATTATTACCAATAATCACAATATCATCAACATATACAACCAGTAAAATAACACCAGATTCAGTTTGTTTATAGAAGACAGAATGGTCAGACTTACTATTCTTCATTCAAAGTTCTCAACCACCTGACTGAATTTTCCAAACCATGCTCTTGGACTTTGTTTCAACCCATATAAGGATTTACGAAGACGACATACCTTTCCATTCTCCCCCTGAGCAACAAAACCTGGTGTTTGCTCCATATACACTTCCTCTTGAAGATCACCATGGAGGAAGGCATTTTTAATATCAAGTTGATGTAACGGCCAATGGTGAATAGATGCCAAGGAAATGAATAACCTAACAGAAGTCGATTTAGCAACAGGAGAAAAAGTATCACTATAATCAATTCCGTAAGTCTGCGCATATCCTTTAGCAACAAGGCGAGCTTTCAAATGGGCAATGGATCCATCAGGATGAACTTTAACGGCAAACACCCATTTACAACCGATAGGTTTTTTTCCTGTAGGAAGAGACACTAAATCCCAAGTACCGTTGTCATCTAAGGTAGTCATTTCCTCCAACATAGCAGCCCGCTAACCAGGATGAGACAAAGCTTCATGAACAATTTTAGGAACAGATACATACTCCAGGGATGCGAGAAACGAACAAGTAGGTGAGGACAAATGGTTATATGAGACACAAGAAGAAACAGGATAATTACATTTACGCTTACCTTTTCTAAGAGCCATTGGAAGGTCATCACTTGTTCCTGGATCCTCGTGCAAAGAAGCTGCTGGTATAGGGCATGAGTCCGTAGGAGGTTGCCGACGAGAATAAACTTGAGTAATGGTGGGAAGAGAAGGATCAGGCACATAGGAAGATGTATTGCTAGGAAGCTCTTTAGTGGAAGGAGAGACAATGAAATATACAAGAAAGTCATCATCTTCTTGTAAACTCTCCCCCTGACTGGTACTCAAAGATGATGAAAAAAGAGTATTTTCAAAGAATGTAACGTCAGGAGAGACAAGATATCTATTGAGATCAGGACAATAACATCGATACCCTTTTTGAACACGAGAATAACCAAGGAAAATGCATTTCAAGGACTTGGGGTCCAATTTGGTGAGCTGAGGGCGAACATCACGAACAAAACAGGTGCAACCAAATATTTTAGGTTTAATAGGAAATAAAGGTTGCATAGGACATAGAGTACGATAAGGTATCTCACCCTTAAGAACTAATGAAGGCATGCGATTAATCAGGAAGCAAGCCGTCGAAATAGCATCGGCCCAAAAATATTTTGGAACATGCATTTGAAACATTAAGGCCCTTGCTGTTTCGAGAAGATGTCTATTTTTTCTTTCTGCAACTCTATTTTGAGACGGAGTATCGACACAAGAGAATTGGTGAAGAATACCATATTCACTCAAATAAGAGCCAAGAGCTCCAGAAAAATATTCTTTAGCGTTATCACTTCGTAGAACTTTAAGAGAGCCACCAAATTGAGTTCGAATTTCAGCATGAAAGTTATGAAAATGAGAAAGTAACTCAGAACGATGTTTCATTAAATATAACCAAGTTACACGGAAAAAATCATCGACAAAGGTAACAAAGTACCGAAACCCACTTTTGGACTCAATAGGACACAGACCCAAACATCATAATGAACTAATTCAAAAAATGTAGTAGCTCGTTTATCGACTCTATGATACAAACTAAGACGATAAAACTTAGCAAATTCTTCCGCAGGAATTGTAACTAACTTGCCAGCATTATCAGGAGTAGATTCAACATGGGCAGACGAATAATATCTCCTAAATTTGATTTTGGAGCACTAGAACGTTGAGCGTTTGAAGTCGTGGAATTCTCTTGGTAGGTATTACCTCTATTTACATTTGTACTACGTCCAACTAAAGCACTATTAAACTGAGATGACAAGACGGGTTGTGACTTCACAACTCGAAGTACTCGAGTGTATGCCTCCTCTAAAGCTGGAATTTCCGAACCAGAGAGTAATTGGTCTTTGGCCACATCAAATCTAGGTGGAAGACCAAGAAGAAAACTGATAACCTCTAGTTGTTCGCGTTTGGGAAGCCGAACTTTTGCATCATTACTATCTGGGAGTAATGCATTAAACTCTGCATAAATTCGTTTGTGTTCCATAAAGTAATTTGTAAGAGATTGGTCACCAAACTCAGGTTGGTAGAAGCGCTTGGAGATTTCAAATATTTGACTAACATTTCCTTTTCCAGAATAAAGGAATTCTAAATATTTAAGCAACTCTTTAACATACTCACATTCATTGACCAAGCCAATAATGTCACCCTCGATCGAATTCTTGATCTGCAAAACCAATCGAGCATCATCCCGCAACCAAGCTTTCTTGCTCTCATCCTCAGGCGGATCCTCAGTTATGTGATCGTCCATATCAATACTTCGCAAAAAATGACGAACATTGATTTTCCATGAAGAATAGTTTGATCCATTCAACTTGTGTTCTGTGATTTTTGATATCATTGGGATCACCTCAGAAGTTACGATTGATTTCTTCTCAGCCATAACAAACAAGCGAACTTATATGAACAAAACGACAGAACTAGACCAAACCACCAGAACTAAACAAAACAGATGAATCAAACGGTTGGAACCAAACCGAATTAGGTGTTTTCTGAAACCATAAACCCCAAGTGCTACCCCACGACAACCAAAGGGGCGAAGGCAATTGGCGGTCACGGAAGCGCACGACGACGAAGGTGCGAAGGATGGCAAGACGAAACCCACGAATAGCAATTGGAAAACAGCTGGCAAATCAGTAAACGGTGGCGGCGGTGGTCGGCGGTGGCGGCGGTGATTTGTGTTGGATAGCAATGAACAAACTCTAATGGGCACAAAACCCTAATGGCGCAAAACCCTAATGGGCATCAAAACCCTAATGGGCAAGAAACCTAGAGCTCTGATACCATGTAGAGACTAAGTTTGGAGAGAATCCAATGTAATGTATTCTAATTATTAAAGTTTATATATATAGAAAAATATACAAGGTTGACTTAATCCTATAAGGAGAAGGTAAATTACAAATTAATATTAATACCTCTAACGCAGCCTGTTACCATTGGCATCTTCTTCCTTCTGGCTTTAGCAAATAATTGGGTGGTGACACAAGTTGGCATTAACCATGATTTTTACATGGTGTCTTAATTGAAGATGTTTTATTATGAAACCCCCTAGTTTTATTCCTATAGGTTCATCTCATATTATTTGCAAAAGTTATACAAAGTTCTTTATGGCCTAAGCCTCACGTACAAGTTACATTCTTTTTTCATACCTTATCATTTGTTAGTTGTAAAGTTGACTCTTCTGGCTTATATCGATATGATATTGCTAGGTTTTATTTTACCTACTAGTTTATGTTAGTTTATGTTGATGTCATCACAGGGAGTTCATCTTTTGACATTGATCATCGTGTTGCTTTACTATCTGACAACTTAGTTATTTCTTAGGGATTGAAGTGGCCTTCCCAAAGGCGGGTGGTTTGTTTTTATCGTAGTCAAATTATATTTCAGACCACCTGCATAAAACCAAGATGAATGAAGGCAATGCCTTTAGCACACCAATTATCAGTGGGTCTATAATTTATGTTTTTTGGAGTGATTCGTTTCCAGCTGTTCATCTATATAGGAGAATAATTTGTGCTCTTCAATATGTTACTGACACACGTTCTGAAATTGCTTATGTAGTAAACAAGGTGTCCCAATTTATGCATGTTCCCATGATGAATCACTAGTATGCAAGAATTCTGTTGTATTTACTGGTAGACATATTCTTTCGTAAGCCCTCTGATTTTTCTCTTCGAGACTTTGTTGACTCAAATTGAGCGTATGACCTTGATGATCATCGCTCTATGTCGAAGTATTGTATACAATTTGGTGGTAATTTAATCTCTTGGACTTTTAAGAAACAAATAGCTGTTTCGAGCTCCAGTACCAAGGTCAAGTACAAAAGCGTTGCCCATGTTTTTTATCTTGTTTGGATTCAACATCTTCATTCTTATCTACGCATCTCTCTGCCTTTTATGGTATGATAACTTTAGCGCAGTCTACTTAAGTGCAAATTCAATTCTTCATTCTCGTGCCAACCATGTTAAAATTGACATGCATTTTGTATAGGATCTTGTTCTTCAACATAACTTATAAATTTGTCATCTTCCAGCTGCTGCAGAACTTGCTGATGTGCTTACTAAACCTCCGCTTCTCAGTTTTTACCTCTCAAGTTCAAACTAAATGTTTTTTCTCCTTTGTACATTGGTTTTCAGCGGTGCTAAAGTTGCACATTAAAGGTGTAACGATTACTGATTCTATTATTTGGTTTAGTTGGTACTAATCAGTTGGTAATTTTGTGATTAGCGGAGCTGACGTAACTAAGTTAGCTATATTCACAGTGGTCCATAAATTAAATACCACTGCTTTTGATCATAATTTATTGAGGCAATAATATGCGTTATGATCATATTCTGTGTTATCTAAAAATCCATCCACTCTTAAACTCCTTGTTCTTTGGTAACTGTATTTTTTTTTGTGTGAAAACATGTTTTTTTGTGTTAGTTTCATGTTTATTTGGAGATTCCACCCAATTTGAGAGTTTTAATTTTGTTGGTATTTTTTTAAAGTAATTATGATTGGAACAATGATATTTTATTTCAAATCGACTAAAATAAACAATATTTAATTTTAAACTAGTGATATGAAAAATGTTTATTAACTTCCACCTAATTATTATTCAAAGTAACAAAAGTAGTATTCATTTTAAATTTAATCATATTAAAATAACATAAATATATGATATTTAAATTTTAATTTAGTCATTTTAAAATAACATAGAGATTATATTTCGTTTTCAAGCTAATCAAATTAAAATAACAAATGTTAAAAAAGAAATAATAATGAAATAACATAAAGCAAAGAAACAATTTTAATTTTCAATTTAGTCAATATTTAAATAATTATAAAACTATATATATATACAACAATTAAAATAAATAACAAGAGTAAATAATTAAAAGAAAAAATTTTAATAAATATAATATACAACACTTTATTTAATACAATTAAATATTTCGTAAACCCATGCTTCCTAAACTTGCATGTTAGAAACAGACTTCCTATAAAAACACTTAAAAATGCATTTGCACCAAATTGAAGTGCATAGTTCCAACTTCTTGCACATCTTCCTTTTTTTTCTCTTGTCGAGTTCAAGAACGCTTGGACACGAAGTAGCAAAGCTCGTTGAAGTTTCCTAGCTCTCGATCTTGTAATCGGTCCATGAGGCATAACAAAGGTAGCTTCTTGGTTCATATCATCCTCCCCATCTTCAGAAGGATTCGTCCTCGAATCTATAGGATCTCCTTGCAATGCAACCTTGTACTCAACCCTGCTAAGTGTGCCTTTGAAGTCTCCTTGGGAAAATTCCTTGGCTTCATGGTAAACAACCGGGGAATCGAGGCCAACCCCAAAAAGATTAAAGCCGTGATCGAGATGGAGGCACCTAAAATGCTGAAACAGCTTCAGTGCCTCAATGACAGGATTGCGACCCTGAACCGGTTTGTTTCATGGTCAACGGACAAGTGTCTCCCTTTCTTCAAGGTCTTACGAAAGAAAGGGCCGTTTGAATGGACGGCGGAGTGCGAGCAAGCGTTTCAGCAATTGAAGAACTACCTCTGTTCGGCACCCTTGCTTGCCAAGCCTATGCCGGGGGACAAGCTCCAATTGTACCTAGCAGCGTCTGACAGTGCCGTCAGCTCGGCCCTAATCAGGCAAGAGGAAGCGCGGCAAAACCCGGTCTACTACACAAGCAAGGCTATGACCGAAGCCGAGACTAGATACCCTCAGATGGAGAAGTTGGCTCTCACTTTGGTCACCTCGGCCCGACGACTTAGACCATACTTCCAAGCCCATACGGTGGTGGTGCTCACTAACTTGCCTCTTAAGAGTATCTTCCACAAGCCGGAAGCTTCCGGACGCCTAATGAAGTGGGCAATAGAGCTAAGTGAGTACGACATCCAGTTCGAACCCAGAACTGCGTT
>NW_019104693.1:164775-181492 GCF_001995035.1 Momordica charantia
TTCTGTAGAGGAGTATTGGGGTCTTGGGGATAAATGTCAAGGGCCAATACGACTCGAACAGTTAGACTTGGAGGACTAACATAGAGTGGTGCTTATGAGTAACAGTTCAAGGCCTTGGGGATAAATGACAAGGTCGAACACCAAGCATTGTAGAGGGAGGTCGGTATCTTGGGGATAAATGTCAAGAGTCATTACGCCTCGAAGAGTTAGACTTGGAGTACCTACATAGGGTGTAGAGCGAGTGTTAGCTCAAGTGGGGCAAAGGCTAGTGAGTCGTGTGGTTGAAGTCCCGGAAGTCCCGGCGTTTGGCTGCTTGTATGGTAATGTTATTCTACTGTTATTATCCCTTGCTGCCTATCTGTTGGTTCTGCTATTGTTTTGATGTGGTTGTGATTACGAGCATGCTGTTGTTTTTAGTTAGGGAGGGCTTCTTACGGAGTATTTTATTTACTCACCCCCCTATACCTTAATTGTTTCAGGTGTGAACAGGGCCAACCGTGGTGATGACGTGGAGGAGGTTTGACTGAGGAGGAATCACTAGTTGTGTTGGTTAGGATAGTGGATAATGTCGTTCATTGCGAGCAGCGTTAGAAACTTATTGCTAGGGGGAATACTAGACATTGGGTTAACTCATGGGACGTTTTCTTTTTCTATTCCTGCGTCTTAGGTGAATTATTGTTTTGCGGATATTATTACTATTCGAATCACCGATGTATTTTGCATTACTAGACATAACGATTGTTTTCTCTTAATTGGATTTCTAGCCACTGAGGCGGGCATGAATTTCTTTTGGAATTGGTTTGCTATGCGCCCCGATTATCCTTAAAGTAACCGTTTTACGTCATTATAGTAAAAGGGGAAAAGAACAGGGAAATGATCACGTACCTCCATATTTCAGGTTGCATTTTGGGGACATTACACTTTACGTTACCTTTAATGGGAGGGATTAGTAAGTATTATAGGGCCGTTACCTCGTTAAACGTGTCAAAAATTCGGGTCGTTACAGTAGGCCCACTAAGAAACCACCTTCTCACCAGAGATGTCGTCGAGCAGGGAGCGCATCCACTCGGGAAGGGGCGAAGGACAATAAACGGTTACGCCCCGTACACGGCGGCAGCTGGCAACATACGCTATCGGCATGGCAGCCACGTTCCACAACCTAAGGCAACATGTCTAGAAGGCACAGGTGGCGGAACCACTGATAACTCTCCAAATAGAGAGTTATTTGGGTATAATGTTGGTATAAATTAGCTAAATATAGCATCACTTGCACCCTTATTCACTGAGTTTGTGCTAAAAAGAACATAAATACTAGCTTTTTACATTGTAGTATTGTCAATTGCAGTTGAGCTAATTTTGGTGCATTTTGCTACAGCTTTGACGATACTACAACATCAGATCCAGATTCAGAACGCAGCAGAAAACGACAAACTGACAGTGAAAGGACTACTCAACGGGATTTACCATAGTAACACGAAGAAATATCTGGAATTATAGCTGGGGCCCACTTTATCGTTTGTGTTGCCCTAAAATTAATGATGGGTATAAAAGTCCCTTTTTAAGGCAGCCTTCAAGAGATACTTTTCCCCGCTCCATTTTGAAATCATCTATTACACTCTCCAAGAAAACCTCTCCATCTAATCGTGGAAAAGGAAGAAGAAGCCCAAAAATATGCTGCTGAAACAGAGAACAAGAGGATCCTTCTCTTCGTCTTTGAATCTCTTTGTTTTATTTCCATTCTAGGTTTTATTTCATTTTCTTGTATGGCTTTGCGTAGCTAATCTAATTTGTGAGCGGAAGGTTGTTGTGAACCCTTGTAGCTGTAGACTTTGTTACTATTTTTAAATGATGAAGAACATTGGGTTGAAGTTGTTTTATAAATTTATTTTCAATATGCTTGATCACCATGTTGGAAAACCTTCTTGTTAACTTTTTGGAAAATCGTAATAGGAAGCGAAATACTTCATCTCGAGCTAGAGTCTATTTGAGTTTAGCGTGTGGTAACTTAGGGATAAGCATCACCTAGCTTGGTCATGAAAACTTTGCATATATGTTGTTATTGTTTGTCTATGAATGTTAACAGTAGAAAATCTGGGAAATCCGGGAAGATTCCATGTCTGTTTGCCCAATGCTTTAGCATCGTTTATGCTGTAGCATCGTCTACTTAAGTCCACAAGAGTCACTTAGCTGCTTCCCCCTTATTCACTTTAATATCAGTATTTTAGTTCATATTTGTGCATTTTCCTCAAACATTTTGCTGTCATATGTCTTTAATTCATTTTAACAGTAGTTCATTTGTGTATTGTTTCGGTTGATTTACTTTAGTTTTCCTATTTGTTATAAATACTTTGTTTGTTTTAAACCCCCCATCTTAAGTGATTATTGAAGTGTGTAACAATCAATCCTTAAGGATACGAACTTTTTATTACTTGCTGCGACAATTGTGTACACTTGCACAAGGGGACATAGATCAAACCCAACAAGTTTTTTGTGTCGTTGCCGGGGATTGATTTCATTTTACACTTCATATTTTTGCTTCAGATAATCTGTGCTAGAAGGATTTCTCTTAAGTACTGTTTGGTGGATTTTGAAGGTTCATGCACGATCTACAAGGGCTGGAGTATTTTATAGACAACGAGATTGAATGCACGTTTCATCGTAGAATAAGAGAACATCGTAGACAGCAAGTGGAAGTTAACCCAATGGATCAACCACCAAGACTCCCCAATCTAGTAGTTGAAGGAGATAACAGAGGAAGGAGAGTTGCTAAACCAACAGTTGCTCCCACTCTTAACGCCATTATGTTGGCAGATGATGGAAACAAAGCTATCAGAGCCTACGCTGGTCCAGCACTACACGGTTTTCATCCAGAGATAGAAGCAGAGAGGTTTGAGATGAAACTCGTTATGTTCCAAATGCTTCAAACAGTGGGTCAATTCTTTGGAAATCCGTCTGAAGACACACATCTCAATCTATGATACTTCCTTGAAGTGAGTGATTCCTTTAAAATACAAGGAGTATCAAAAGAAGCACTAAGGTTGAAATTGTTCCGATATTCATTAAGGGACAAGGCAAGAGATTGGTTGAACTCTATGCCAGCAGAATCTATTACCTCTTGGAACGACCTCGCTGAGAAATTCCTGATAAAGTACTTCCCTCCGAGTAAGAATGCTAAATTCAGAACGGATCAACAACTTCCAGCAAAGAGGAATAGAATCCGTGAGTGAGTCATAGGAAAGGTTTAAGGAGCTACTCAGAAGATGTTCACACCATGGCTTGCGAATGTGTATTCAAATTGAAACATTCTACAATTGGTTGAACGAAGCAACCAGAATGGTAGTTGATGCATATGCTAATGGAGCCCTGTTGTCTAAATCTTACATAAAAGCAGTGGACATATTGGAGAAAATCTCTTCCAATAACTATCATTGGTCAGATTCCATAGCTATAAATGACCGAGGCAATTATAGGGCTGTTAGTAATAAGGAGATGGCCTCCCTGAAAGATCAAATCACAACCTTAACCAACATGGTATAGAACATGAGTGCTGCTATAGCATCATCCACTACCCCTGGATCAAGTAAGGTAATGGCAATCTCTCGTTCTTACTGTGAAGGTGACCATTCGTATGACTCTTGCCCAAGGAACCCAGCACCAGTGTACTATTTGGCAGCCCTAGTATAAATGACCCAATGACCTCTATTCAAACACGTATAACCCAGGGTGGAGGCAACATGCAAATTTCAGCTGGGGAGGAAACCAGGGAATTCAAGGACATCAGAATGCAGGGCATTATCAGCAAAAGGCAGCGCAACAACCAGGATTATTAATGCCCACTCAGCAACAAGGAGCAAGGCTAGTGGCTAATTCTTCCAATTCCAACTCCATGGAAGCATTCATGAGAGAGTATATGGCTAAAAATGATGCCATGCTTCAAAGTCAGGCTGCAACCCTAAGAAATCTGGAAGTGCAAATGGGACAAATGGCCAATGAACTGAAAAGCAGACCACAAGGAACTTTGCCAAGTGATACTGAGATTCCTAAAAGAGAAGGGAAAGAGCAATGTCTAGCATTGACTCTTCGATGTGGCAAAGCATTACCACACCAGGGTGAGAGTATTGCAGCAAGAGGAGCTTCTAGCAGAGAAGTTGACTGAGAGTATTGCAGAAAATATACCTGTTAATGAGACCAGAGTGAATGGTGATGCAGCATCATCGAAGCAAGTAGCTCAACAAGAGCCGGTTGCACAGTAGGAAATGGGAAGGCATTTCATGTCCATGGGTAGAGCATTGATCGATGTGCATAATGAAGAGCTCACCATGAGAGTTAATGACCAACAAGTGACATTTTCTGTTTTTCAAGTGACATTTTCTGTTTTTAACTCCGATAAGTTTCCTAATGATGTGGAGGAATGCTTTTTGTTAAGACTTGCAGAAGACCTGCTGAGTGAAGAAATACAAACAAAAGAACTATTAGACCAGCTTAGTCTATTGCAGCAGCTGAGCTCCATGGCAGGGGTTTTAGCAGCGATTGAAAGAAGACAGAAGACCTACCTCAGCTATGCGAAGGAACGAGATATTGTAATCCACAAGGCGATGATGAGGAATTTCTCTCACCCATTTTCCCCTTTCCTAAGATTTCCAGAAGACAGGTCTGATGAAGATGAAGAAGTGGATGATGTTGGAGCATCTCAGCCTACGGGCGGCTCTAGTGAAGAGGATGAAGAAGCTGAACAGGGGAGTTGATTTCCCCGCTTGAAACCTGTTTTACCTTTAATTTCTTCTTTTCAGCAAAAATTTACTTTTATGCACTGTTCATTATAGTTAGGTTAGTTTATGAAGTTTCAATGTTTAGTTTTTGCAACCTTAAATTTTAGTTTTTAGGCTATTATGATTTCCATTCAGTCCATTAAATGAAAATGAAAATGAATGAATGATCGTGCAAGATGTTGTCAGATCTGCTAGCTTGTGTATTTCTGGCTGTTTTTTTATGTGGTCTAAGATGACTGGTCTGTGGATATATTTAGGATGCTTGCTTGGCTAGGTTTAGAAAAGGAAAAATTCAATCAGTGCCCTTTCTCTAATGTGTTCTTAAGTAGCATTTGATAGCCTTGCCTTGCTTAGTATCCCCTTTCCGCCCTAGAAACTTCACCAAAGCTGAATTTCAATGGTTCATTATCTTGTCCCATCCACTATTAGCAAGCTAATGTCTTTAGAAAAATAAGCAACTACTTACCCCTCTAGAACCAATTCAGATAGGAAGTTACTCAAATCCAATTTTCATCCATCCTGTCTTCATTATAAGTTTGGGGGAGCCTTGCCCATAGTTCTCAAAAGTCATTCTTTAAGCATTGAGGACAATGCTTCTTTTTATGTTTGGGGGTGAGGGATTCTCTCTTATAATAGTATAGTCCATGTTGTGGTAACATCTTGTAAAGTTATGAAGAATTTTTGGCCCTGTAATTTAGCTCTCTATTAAAAAAAAAAGATTTAAAAGAGCTGCAGGGTTCAGAATGGCTAGTAGCCCATAACTGTCTTAGATGGCTTTAGTTAGTTAGCAGTATAGGCTAGAAAGTCTGTGCCTTTGAAAGGAGGTTGAAGAGATTTTTCTTAGGCGAGTAAGGGAGAAGGTGAAGTGAGGCATTCAAATGTTAATAGAACACCTTAGTTTTAGTGGAATAGCTGTTTGTGTCCTTTATGAGCTAATGCTAGAGCAAGCTGAGAAACACTTACCACAGTAATGAATTTTAGGCACTGGAAAGAGTAGCCGGAAGGCATGGTTAGCACAATCTAGCATTCAAAAGGAAGAATATTAGTGTCACTTGAGGACAAGCAACAGTTTAAGTTTGGGGTGTGATAACTCTCCAAATAGAGAGTTATTTTGGTATTATGTTGGTATAAATTAGCTAAATATAGCATCACTTGCACCCTTATTCACTGAGTTTGTGCTAAAAAGATCATAAATACTAGCTTTTTATATTATAGTATTGTCAATTGCAATTGAGCTAATTTTGGTGCATTTTGCTACAGCTTTGACGATGCTACAGCATCAGATCCAGATTCAGAAAGCAGTAGAAAACGACAAACTGATAGTGAAAGGACTGCTCAACGGGATTTACCAAAGTAACTCAAAGAAATATCTGGAATTTAGAGCTGGGGCTCACTTTATCCTTTGTGTTGCCCTAAAATTAACGATAGGTATAAAAGTCACCTTTTAAGGCAGCCTTCAAAAGATATTCTTCCCCACTATATTTTGAAATCATCTATCCCACTCTCCAAGAAAACCTCTCCAGCTGCTCGTGGAAAAGGAAGAAGAAGCCCAGAAATCTACTGCTGAAACAGAGAACAAGAGGATTCTTCTCTTCATCTTTGAATCTCTTTGTTTTATTTCCATTTTAGTTTTTATTTGATTTTATTGTATGGCTTTGCGTACCTAATCTAATTCCCTTGTGGTTGTAGACTTTGTTACTGTTTTTAAATGATGAAGAACATTGAGTTTAAGTTGTTTTATAAATTTATTTTCAATATGCTTGATCACCATGTTGGAATACCTTCTTGTTAACTTTTGGAAAATCCTAATAGGAAGCGAAATACTTCATCTCGAGCTAGAGTCTACTTGAGTTTAGCGTGTGGTGACTTAGGGATAAGCATCACCAAGCTTCGTCATGAAAACTGTGCATATATGCTGCTATTGTTTGTCTATGAATGTTAACAGTAGAAAATCTGGAAAATCTGGGAAGATTCCATGTTTGTTTGGCCAATGCTCTAGCATCGTTTATGCTGTAGCATCGTCTGCTTAAGTCCACAAGAGTCACTTAGCCGCTTCCCCCTTACTCACTTTAATATCAGTATTTTAGTTCATATTTGCGCATTTTCCTCAGACATTTTGCTGTCATATGTCTTGAATTCATTTTAACAGTAGTTCATTGGTGTATTGTTTGGGTTGATTTACTTTAGTTTTCCTATTTGTTATAAATACTTTACTTGTTTAAACCCCCCATCTTAAGTGATTATTGAAGTGTGTAACAATCAATCCCTGTGGATACGAACTTTTTATTACTTGCTGCGACGATTGTGTACACTTGCATAAGGGGACATAGATCGAACCCAACAACCACCCTACTATTGTCGGAACTGCGCCCCCTTCTGTCCAGCCGTACCGTGAGCAGCATTCTTGCCACCTCCAATTGTCGTCCTTCCTGGTCGGCGCACTGAGGCTAGAAAGGGAAGGACGATCACCTTTACCAAGTACGTGAAAAACCTGTCACTAACACTTGAGGTGTCTTTTGTTTCCTACTGATATTTCGATTACTAACTTGATCGTCGAAGTGTATTAGGCAGTACACCGCACCAGCATCAAGTTCTTGGGTTTCTGGTCTAGTGGATCTCAGGCCGGGCTGTTCGTCCAGGTACCACATGGCCCTCTGACAAAATTCGCTGTCAACAATATCTTATACAATTAACCTACAATCCCTCATTTAAATTGAACAACTCAAATTCTTTCAAAAAACTTTGATCCTTGTTTTACCCGTTATGATCTAGTGGGGACCTAATGGACCTATAGATCAGAAGCTCCAATGTTACGAGATTAATCGGTTAAAAACTCACTAACATTGAAAGCCTGACCAACCACGTGAACTAGGTTAAATAAAGAACTATTAGAGACCAAGCACACTAACTACAAGGGCGAGCGCACCTGGGCATCCCATACTGAAGACAACCATTAGTAGGCAGGGTGCTGACACCCTCCTAAATCGTGATACGGCTTAGAGGATCACCTAGGAAGCTGCCACCACCCCCATATACGACACTAAGGGAAAATAGTCAGTGATCCCCATGGATCCCAAGTGAGGCATATCGACCCTCTTTGTTTGTCTCACACTTGAAAAATCTCTCTCTCTCCATATAAGAAAAAGAACAATCCTAATCGAGGTAAGTCGTCTTCCCTTACACAACTCCTTGTGAGAATTCGACAAACACTCTCAAACAAACTCTCACCCTCAAGATTATTATTCTCTTACTCTATTTGCTCCGTACCTGTTTGCTCTCAACATGAGTTATAACTTAAGCATTAGAGTGCATTCCACAGAGCATCATATCAATGCTAGATAAGTGTAAGCAACCAAAACCGTATAGGTGAAGGCGTTTGTGGCACCTATGTGGCACCAGATGCAACACTAGCCCAAAAATTGACATCAACACCTAAAATGAAAATTGATTGATTTGTAAAGCATAAATTAAAATAAATTAGTAAATGTGGTATGAATAATTGAGAGTAATTTGGTAAAAAAAAATTCTCTTTTAAAACTGGAAATCTAAAAGTGTAGATAATTATAAGGTTGGACATTTGTAAAATATTGACCCTACAAATACTCTATGGGGGAGATTTTCTGTAAATTAAAACTATGCCCAAACCTTGGAACAAATTTGTAATTTGGTTGTGAATTTTTATATTAAAAATTTGTTTTCATGTAAAATTATATTTTTTTAATTTGAAATTTGGAAAAAAAAAAGAAAAAATTGAAAGGAAAAAAAAAGGGTAAGAAATAAGAAACAAATACTATATACCTCCTTTTCCCTTATTAATACACATGAAACAAAAAAGAAGACAAGAAACGAGAAGGTGCCAAATGACCCTGAATAACTAGGGAAAAGTTGTGGAAAGTTGTGGGATGTACACAAAATTTGCTTTGTAAGAGTTTCAGGCAAGTTAGAGTCAAAGAATCCTATTCAGTTTGTATGAACTTCAAGAGCAAGTATCAAGAACTGTGAATCAAAGAAACAACTTATCATACAAATATGATGAACATGATATAATATAATGACAAGGATAACCAGGCATATATTTCACAAGATCGATCATTGATCATCTCTAATCCATCAACGGAAGTCGAACCGACGTTCTCCGTAGCCATAGTTGATACATAACCATATGGAAAGTATCATAATCAACAGGGGAAGGATGCCATTTGAAGTGTCTGCGCACCTTCAACACATTACTTTGAAGCACTTGATATTCCTCATCACTAATTCCCTTCAAGATGTCCTTCAGCCTTGGGATATCCGACGTCGTTACAACGACCGAGAAGCTCTTCCAGTTCAAAATGTCACCAAACGGGAGGTCATAGTAGTTGGCGATGATCACAGGAACGCATCCATAGAAGATAGAATCTCCAACTCGTGCGGTGTTCACTTCGAAGCCTTTGACATGAAGGCAGAACTTGCTCTTGAGTAGCTCATCAGCATAAGGTGTTCTAAGCCGACCCGAATGAGCAAATATCTCTGAGTCCTTACCCCACACTCGAACAAGCTCTTGACGCGTCGGGGAGTTCATTGCTCCAGCGAAAAACGCCAGCCTTGTCCTGAAACAAATAAGAAATAACAATTAGTCATCAACATAACATTCAAAACAAAAGTTAAGGTCCGTTTGATAACAAGTTTGTTTAAGTAAAAAGAAAATGGTTATCAAGGAAGAGGGAAGAACCCTCACCTGTTTGAAGAAGCGAGATTTGGGGGGTCTTGTTTCCGAGGCCAAATTTGGGGCAGAGCGGCATCCTTATGGGAAATGTAGCCAGTTAAGAAGTAGCTAGAAGAGCAAACAACTTGAACGACACTCGACTTAGCTTCCCCCGATTTATCCATGGCGGATCGCCCGACAGAATGGCACGCGACGTAGAAATGATCAGTGCCACCCGTTCGATTCCAGTACGGGTACCTGTGGCTAATAGTGTAGATGTAATCTCGAATGAAGTTTGGAATACCACTAACGCTAACCCTGCGGTCGTTACGGAGGCCAGTGATGGAGAAGGGAAGGAAGAAGAAATCAGCTTCCTTTGGATTGTCTGTGATGAAATGGCTTTTGATAAGAGATTTCTTGAAGTAACTCTCACTGGCATAGTTGCCGTGGGGCTCAAACTCCTCTGGCAACAGAGAACGTGCAAAGGGATCGCTGCGTTTGTGAGGGTAAACATAGATTTTGAAGCTGTTGTTCATTTCTTTGTAGTCCTCAATAAATAACTCTTCGTCGTGGAACACTCCCTTTGCTCTTCCTAAACACACAAACAAAACAGAGCAACCTCAGCTCCCAACTACTCAACGTTTAAATTTTATTTTCTTTTTTCATTTAATTCTACCTAAAACTACCTAATCCATTTATTCAAATTGAGATATATGTTGGGAAGTGAGATTTAAATTTGTTTCTTCTTTTCATGCTTTGTGGGTGAGCAAACAGCATTATATTAGAGAAAGCTCAGCTAGAAACCATGTGATTCATGTGTCATTCTCCAATATTTTCTCAGTAACCAAACAGAAACAAAACAATCAATTTCGGAACACCCATCACATCAGCAATTGGAAGCAGTGAAAATCCACAGAAAAGACTAAAGAGAACCAAAAGCAAAACAAAACATAAAACCCAGATTTTACCAAATGAAGGCAGAGGAGGAGGATTTCGATGCTCCAAAGTGACCTTGTGGCGAATCTGGAGAGTGGAAATGGAAACGTTGAGCGGATGATCCGAAGCGGAGTATTGAAACTGGTGAGTTTGGATTATTTCTGATTCGGAGGCAAAATTAGGGGCAGACCCAGAGGAGTTGTAAAAGACGATGAAAATCAGAGCGTTGAGAGCCAAACAAGTGGGGATCAACAAAAGCCCTCGAAATGAACTCATCCATGGAGATTGAGTTTGAGCCATGGAGATCTCTCTTCTTTCTCCTCTCAACTATTACAAATTTGCAACCAATTTCGAAGCCAAGACCAAACCCATTTCTAGTTTTCGATGAATTTTCAATTTTCCATGGCGTGTCCCGTTCAAAGTCATGTTGTTGCCGTGCTATTTCCTTATTATTATTATTATTATTTTATTATGGTGTTGTTTAAGAAGTCTTAATGGGGAGCTCATGGAAATAGAAAAGAATAAACTAATCTTATTTTTTTATCTCATGAAGATTCGGATTTTTTAGTCTTCCCATGGGAATTAATGACTGTGGTACACAGAAATAATATTCTTTTTTTTCAAGCACACAATATATCCAAAATTGTTAGAAGAGTGACATTTTTCCATATCTGAACAAAATGTGTATAATAATTAAGGTTAAACTATAGGTGGCGTGTATTTAATCTATAAACTTTTAGTTACGGCTTAAAATTCTTTATATTATTGTTAAAATGGCGATGGTGTAGGTTAATTGGAATAATTAACAATGATTGGGCATGACCCAACGCAATAGTATAACTAGTTTAATAAAATAAAAGAGAGAGGGTAAAAAAATCAATTTAAAATGTATTATGTTATTATTATCATAAAAATAAAAGATTGAGGGTAAAAGAATCCATTTAAAAATGTAGTATGTTACTATTATCATAAAAATAAAAGGTGGAGGGTAAAAAAATCAATTTAAAATGTATTATGTTACTATTATCATAACTAACCTCTAGCAATTATGATTATTTGAGTTTGATATATTGGAAGTGAAATAATCAACCAACCAAACTTTATAATAAGCTTATTTTTAGTACAACAATGTAAAAATACGGGGAATTGAATTTCCGACCTCGATAAAAATAGTACATGTCAATTATCGTTAAACTATGTTCATATTAGCAATAAGTTTATCTTTTTAATAATAAAAATAACTGAACTTTTTAATGGAATTAATAGTAATAATATATAAAAAAATATTAATTATAAAATTAATGAAATCGTTAAAATAAACATTTATGTGGACCCAAGGAGATTGTGATATTTCTAATAAATAAGTATGTATTCGACATATTTTTAAAATAGTTATGGGTACTCGTAGTTCTTTTTAGACAAATTGGCAGCGTACTTCCAAAACATTAAAAATGTTTTTTCAAAAGTAGTTTCAGAAATTTAAACAATAAATAAAAATATTTAAAACTACTTTTAAATTAAACATAGTTTTCTTCTAAAATTGCTTAGAAAATAAACGCTTCATTTAAAAACACATTCTAAAAAGGCATCCCAAAATTTCCTTAAATTCTAAATTGTAAATTCAAAGTTAATTTTTTTTTTCATTATGCCTATTGTTTTTATTCAAGTGTAAAGATTAATTAGGACCTATTTAGTTGACCGTTCAATTCTCTTTCTTGTTTCCAGACAATATCCATTTAACATATATTTAACAAAAAAACCGTTTTTGGATCCTGTAATCCGAACCGTGGAAATTCTTAAAAAAACATTTTTTACTTTTTCAGCATTTTCAAGTTTTGAATTTGAACTTTAAAATGCACTGCATTATATATTATTTCATGTTATAAATTCATTTATTTTTTGTTAAAATTAAAACAGGTAAAACATAATATATTACGCATTATATAATATTGTAAAATAATAATTATACAAAATTTATAACAAAAATATTAAAAATTAATTAATATTATTTTACGTGGAACTAAATATTTAGTTAGTAAGTATGACTAGTTTACCAATATCATTAAACAATTCTTTAAATTAAGATTCAATTTCCAAACCTACTACTCTTGAAATACTGAAAACAAAGAATATAACTATATTTTTTTATTGAATTCTTTATTTTCAAGTTTTTGTTTTCTAATCACCAATCAAATACATCCTTAAAAATTTGAATTTTCAACTTTTAGTCGAATATATATAACTTAATTATTTGAATTACTCTCAAATTGATAGTTAAATTTATAACCTAATCATAATTGAGAGAAAATATATATAATATTGCAAGGGGCTAGAATCTCGATTCGAAATGCAGTCAACATCGTATGGCATTTCTGAATGGTCCTTTTTCATAATTTTGTAATCACAGGAAGCGGCGTCGTCGCTGTCCATGTGACGCCATTAAACTGTCGATTTTTAATTAGCTGACAATTGGGACTTTTCTTTAGTTTGACTCCAATAACTAGAGTTTGTTTGTTTTTTTTTTTTTCTTAAAAAAACTCCAATAATTAGAGATCCGCTTTGGGGGGTTTGGAGGCTGCTCCCCTCTTATTTCATTTTATTTTACTTTCCACTTTAGTTAAGGAAGATGAAAAAAAAAAACTTAAAAGTTGAGTCCACATTAGCATAATTCATCAATAAAAATATATTGTTCTTAAATATATTATACTACTAAAAGGACAGAATATTTTTTTAGGTCTTTAAAATTTGAATTATACATCTATTTGATCTTTCAAACCTGACATTTTTAGTTGTAAAAATGGGTTAAATGGTTCTAAATATACTTAACATGTTTTTGACCCTTAATTAACTCATGATGCTTTGATGTGTTCTAATTAGGAAGGTTACTTGGCAAAATATATTAATTTAATAATATTTTCATCTTCTTCTCTCCTCCTTTCTCTAGTGAACTTTGTCATCGTCCATTGCCTCCTCGTAACTATTAGCCTGCCGTCCATTTCAATTTTTATTCTTGTTTAGATGAGACGACATATCCATTCCAATAAAAATAAAATATTATTAAATTAATATTTTGTCAAATAATATACTGTCAACAATTTAACTCTCACATCATCTTAAAATTAGTCAATAGTCAAAAAAGTTTGGAGACTATTTAGAACAAACTTTATAGACCATATTCATTTTAAAACTTTAAAAACCAAATAAACACATACTTTAAATTTGATACCAAAAGTTTATTTTACCCGAAAAATTTGAGGGAGAACAACGAATTTTCGTTGTCATTAACCATGTTTGTCGAATTTGAAATTACGCTCCAAACAAAATTAATCTCATTTCTCTCTAAAAACTTCCTCAATCTCGTTCTCATTCTTTCGTTAGCCCCACAACATCTTCATTAATTTCTTTACCATTTTTTCAGTTACCTCTCATCATCTATGGGTAGGATTCACACATTTTTATTTTTTTTTACGCCTTTTACTTTTTCTATTTCTATTTATACTATCAACCATTTTTCTTATGATAAAAAGAATCATTTAATCTTTTCTTTGGTATATGTATTTTATAATAAAATTACAAATTTCAATTTGATTTGTTTACTATTTAAATTTAATTAGTTAATTTGTTATAATATATTGTTATTAAATAATGTTATAGGGAGATAATAATAGGGTGGATCAAACGATAAAAAGGAGACTAGACCAGGAGTAAAGGACAAATCAAGAACCATTGAGCAAGTTGAACCGAGTCAATAAAGGGTGACCCTTTTGGCACCAACCAGGCCTCGACACCGAGACCTTCTCGGCTCCGAGGCCTTCTCGGCCATTGGCCGAGAACACTCCTTCGATCTCTCTCGACCAGTGTGCCCTCCGACCCGAATCTGTCTTATTTGGACCCCCAATTCGACACTAAGCCAGCGACGAAACACATGGGCCCAGAAGCCAAGATCACCTGAACACCCTAGGGTTCGACTCATGTAAACCTTAAAGGGATTGGGATTTGATTGCTATAAATAGCAGGATGAGCCAAACCCTAAAGGTACAAGAAACATACCCTACTTTCTATACTAGACCGCTTTGATACTGACTTAGGAGTCGGATCCGTGTGGTAAAAACCACACCGGTCTTAGGACAACTTATGTTTTGCAGGTCTCGTCGATCATGTTTATTCTAGAAGATTGGTGTAAATTTGGCGAAATCCCAGGAGGCCAAATTTTTGCATCAACAATTAGCGTTGTCTGTAGGAATGACTAAGATTTAAAATTCGAAGCCTATTTGACCGAGACTAGCTCATATCTGAGAAAATCATAATGAAGCAAGTCGACATGAACCTTGGAGGGAATCAACAGTGCTTCGATGAAGCTTGTCATCTAGGAGAAAGCCCGAACAAGTCAATCAGCCACTGTGGAGGAACTCACCCGAGCCCTGGTCACCATATGGAGTCGCCCGCTCCTAATAGGGTAGAACCAGCCGAGGAGGTGGAGTCAATCCCCTTGACATCTGAGGATCGACAAGTCAACATCGGAACCAGGTTGGGGGCTGAGGAAAGAGCGAGTCTCATCAACTTCCTCAGAAGCAACGCTGACGTGTTCCCGTGGTCACACGAGGATATGTCGGGAATCGATTAGGAAGTTATGGTGCACCGACTCAATATCGACTGGAACTGTAAACCAGCGAGGCAGAAACATCGTACCTTCAACCAAGATAGGAATGAGGTTGTGGCCGAGCAGGTAGATGAGTTGCTGAAAGCAAGGCTTGAAGTACATTGCCCTAAGTGGATATTCATCGTAGTGCTAGTGAAGAAGGCTAAGTGGAAAATGTGTATCGATTTCACAGATTTGAACAAGACTTGCCCGAATGATTCTTTTCCTTTGCCTCGGATAGATCATCTTGTAGATGCCACACCTGGACATGAGAGATTAAGTTTCAGGATGCCTACTATGGGTACAACTAAATAAAAATGCATCTGCCTGACCTGGAGAAGACTTTTTTTGTCTGTATTGCTACATAGTGATGTCATTTTGGTTTAAAAACGCAGGTGCTACGTACCAAAGGAAGGTAAATCAGATGTTTGCACCATTGATTGGCAAGAATATGGAAGTTTACATGGACGATATGTTGGTGAAGAGTCGGTGGGGTCATCAACATGAAACGGACCTACCAAAAGCATTCGAGATCTTAAGGAAGTACAAGATGAAATTGAATCCGAGCAAGTATACATTCGGAGTGAATTCAAGGAAATTTCTTGCATTCTTGGTGCATCAGCGAGGAATCGAAGCAAACCCTGATAAAATTCGAGCTGTGTTAGAGATGGACCCGCCTAAGAATTTAAAGCAACTACAGGGTCAATGGAAGAATAATGTCACTCAACAGATTCGTAAGTCGCTTAACTCACAAGTGTCTCCCCTTCTTTAAAATTTTAAGGAAAAAGGGACAATTTGAATGGACGGAGAAGTTGGCAATGGCATTGATCACCTCGGCTCGGAGGCTACGTTCGTACTTCTGAGCACATAAGATAACCGTCTTTACCAACTTCATTATGCTACAGATCTTACAAAGACATGAGACTTCAGGACGTCTGGTAAAGTGGGCAGTAGAACTCAACGAATATGACATCCACTACAAATCAAGGACAACAATGAAGGGACAAGCTGTGGTAGATTTATAGTGGAGCTAACACCAGTAGAGCTCCAAATGTAACGGCCCAGAACTTCCCACACACTTCTAGGTCACGTTAACTACCCACCTGTCTAAACATAACACCACACGAGATGACAACTCCCTGTGAAATAATTATACAAAATAAAGCTTCAACTCTCATCAATTTACCAATGAATCAACTCTATAGAATATCAATCAAACATAATCCGTGGACAACCTCATGAGGCAACTTTATTATTCCAACTAGGCAAACTCAATGAATGCTATAAAACTAAAATAAACACCTGTTCCGAAATAAAGTAGACAACGAGTGGGAACCTCCCAATTATTCAAATAAGAACAAATAGTTTAATGACCAAACCATAAAGTCTTAACCATCTAAACCTAAGCTAAGCAAAAGTGACTATGCAGCCAATGGTCCTCGCTCGTCATGTCTCCTCCGTCTCATCACCATGGTCGCCAACGAATCCTTCGCCTGAAACAATAATTGTAGGGGGGGGGTGAGTATATGAAATGTACTCCGTAAGTAGCCCTCACCAACAATACACAAATATCATGCTCACACAAAATCATGAAACATTCATAGTCATGCTCTTCATCACATTATGCAATCAACCCTAGACACACTCTATAAGATTCGACGACAACCACAACCATGAACAAATTAA
>NW_019104693.1:191854-207822 GCF_001995035.1 Momordica charantia
TTTTGATTTCCTTTGTTTTTAAACTAAAAGCCCAATTCCCAAATTAATAGAAGGCCCATGGTTTTGTAGAAACTAAAATTCTACTTTCAAACAATATAAACTCAACGATCTTCAACTAAAACAAAAGTAAAACAAATAAATCTAAGGCCCGAAGCGAAAATCCTAAAGAAAACACTCCAGTAATTAAAACAAACTCACAACAACCCAAAATGAAATCCAAGAGGAAAAATTAAATTTCCAAAAGTTTAATTAAGTTTTAATTAAAATCTCTTTTCAAAATTTTAGAACTTAATTATCTAAATCAAACGAAAATAAACTTGATTCGAAATTATCCAAAGTTAAAACTCCAAAATAAGAAGTTCCAATAATTTCACTTAACGAAAAAAAAAGAAGAAATCCAAAGGCACAATTTTGAATCATAAAATAAACGAGTCAGAGAACGCGGGGCGTTACACTAACATTGAAGCTCAGTCCGCCTCTCTAGGTATAAGTCAACTCTTGTTTTCATTTATATTTAATCCATTGTTAACCTAGATCTCTTGCAGCCATGGAAATGCTACCCTAGATCTTCAATCATGTGAAGAGATCTGAGGAGAAAGGTTCCAGCTCGGCCCAAGTCGATAACCTAGTTTCTGCTCAAAAGGTAGTCCTCGAGACCATCGTTCTGGAAGAGGAACCTGCCGCTCATACTGCTCCCAAGTCCAAACCTTCTCAGAAGAAAAAAGAAAAAAAAAAGAGAGAAAGGAGAGAAGGAGAGGAAGGTCGAGAAAAGGGCTTGAGAGGTCGTGTCTTCTGAAAGAAAGGGGAAGCTTTCCTCCAAGCGGGCTCAGCTCGAAGCCCACCAAGATTTTAAGATGCACTTTCGTGCCAACACAATAAGTGATGGTATCAAGGTGGCCGTTAAGGAAGTCGCCAATGGGTTCTTAACTAAGTAAGCTCAACGACAACATCAGGCGATGATGCCTATTGTGGGTAATTGATAACTCTCCAAAAGAGAGTTATTTCAGTAAATAATTAGGTTTATTTTTGCTTTAATGTGAGGATCTGTATTTAAGAAGCATGCTAAAGTGGGGAATTGAGCGGAAAAGTTAATTATCATATGCTAAATCTTCATGTTGATAAATTTATGCAAGTTCCTGCTCATTTCCCTTATTTCGGGCTTAATTGTGCAGAATCTTGAAAATTTGCTGAGGAGCAGCAGAATTGAGGTGAAATTCCGGAGCATTGCCGTGCTGGAGCATCGCTTTATGCATAAATTCCTGGGCAGCACAGTAACACACGAGATTTTCACATATGTCTGTACAACGCGTGTTTTATTGAGTTTTACCCTGATTTTGGGGGAGTTATAAAAGCAACAAGATGATGGCTATCTCTTCATCATTCCCCAAGGGGAATTGATCCCAAAAGAGAAAATACTCCAAATAAAATGCTGAAGTCGAAGAGAGCATACCTATTTCGAGGAAGAGCTGACGATAGGGAGGAGTTGGTGCTGGACCTTGTGTACTGGTGGTCTCCATTTGCATTTTTCTCTCTTTCTCTAGGATGTGTTGTATCTTTTTTCTTTATCCATTTTCTTTTCTCTTTCCCCCATGAAATAAACCCCATTTTTGGGTAGATTAATATGTTGTAACTATTGAACAATCAACATTTTAGTTATTTTCTTCTTGCTATTTAATGAGGCTGTGCGTATTTTCCTTCATCTTGCTGGACATTATTGGCCACCTTATTTAGTATGCTAGCTTCTGTATAATCCAAAAGAGATTATGGTTAGTCGACTTGCTCCATCTGCGTTTAGCTACTTTTTTCTAGTAGGTTTGTAGATACTTAGGAATGGGGCCCCCTATTCATGTTTAGAACTCGTTTTCATTGCTTGGGTATCTAGCAACGGGAATTGTGGGTATTCATGTTTGAGTATCTCGGAAGGGAACCACGTCGAGTTGAGCAATAGTAGTCGATTACATGCTAGAGTAGAATTCTGGATATAGTGAAAGCATAAGGAGTCTCCCATGTTTCCCCGCATCTGTTAATCCCTCATTCGCATTATGTGCTAAAGCATTTCTTTGCCCCAGCATATGTTATTACAATATTTTCTCTTAGATTTTCTTTCTTCAATTTTATAGCATTTTACTTAGTTTAGTTATACAACCACTTATTATCTTTTATTTGCATTTTTTTGGTATCCTTAAACGTATGCTTAAAGTAACATCCTTAGTCCCTGTGGATTTGACCTCGTTCGTACTACAATCGACGAGTATAGTGTATACTTGCACTTGCATTCATCACAGTGTGGGAACGCAACAATAATATCCAGAGAGCGATGGACGCCGCGGCCGATGTGAGTCACCATCTTTTCCTTGTACAAATATATATCATTATTTTTCTTTACTAAGCTAACCTACTTTACTTGTAGGCCCTAATGATGGCTTGCCAAATTGCAGCGCAGACCAAGCTTGAGCTGGACTGGCGCGATGAGCTGCTGCGAGGCGAGAAGGAATCCTGCAAGACTTCTCTGTTGGATGCTAAGGCGAGTAGGGATGAAATCATGCATCTTAAGACTGATATGCGAGATTTGAATGAGATGATGGCTGAGATGAGCGAACAGGTGGCAAAGTGCGATGACACAATGAAGTAGGTCACTAAAAGGCTACAAAACTATGAGGAATTGAAGGCCAAGTCCATCTCCCTCGAGCGTGACTTGGAGACTGTACATACTGAGAAGGAGGTCATCCGAAAAGAGCTCAGCAACCTTCGGGCCAACCTCAAGGATGAGAAGTTCGTTGAAGGCATTTTTAAGGAATCTTCAACCTATACTTCCTTTGCCAAGGATTTTATGGACAACAGGCTTAAGTTTTCTTTAATCGAGTTAAAGAGGACTCATCTTGAACTCTATTTGTCCGAAATGAAACGGATCTACGTGGAATAGTGTACTCTCCCAGACCAAGGCCAAGGCCTCTGAAGAAGTCATTGCTAAGTATACGAAGGAGTTTTTCTTCTGTTGAGGAAGATGTGGATATCACTGGGACGATCTCCCAATAAAACAAAGACCCTCCTCAGATGTAGCTTGATGGTAGCTCACTTCGGCATTTCTATATATATATATACATATTTTTGCGACCTCAGGTTAAGGCATATATACCTCAACCTTTTGTACTTGGACAAAAATTTTCTTTTTGTGAAATGGAATGAAGGTCTTTTCTCTTAATATTCTTATCTTGCTTTATTTCCTTTATCTTTTCCTTTATCCAATAAATAAGGTCAGGCTTTGTTGAGCACTTACCCTCTTGGGAGTTTTCCTGAAGCAGCTAACGGAAAACAACTAACCAAGTCTCATGAGCTTCGTGCTCACCTAGTCAGAAAAAGAGCTCATATATCGGTAGAGTGTAGACAATGGTAGATGTAGTTTAGAAATTTGCACTGTGGCCCCCATTTGAGCTCAGCTCGGCACTTGCCGCTAAATCTGTGGCTCAAATAAGTAGTGCTTCTTTTATTGATTGTAGACAAGCAGTAGTTATAGCTACATCTCGTCTCATGGATGGGGAAAACTACTGGTAATACATCTTTAAGTGTTCAACGTTCCATGGGTGAGGTAGCAGTTTTCCAGCCAAAACGGCGAGCATGCACGTTCTATATTGTACCACTCCCTTGATCTCGTAAGGGCCTTCACAGGTTGGTTTGAACGCTCCCACGATCCTCTGAACTTTTCGTAGCACCAGGTCATTCTCTTTGAAACTTTTCAGCTTAACTCGGGAATTTTAATACCGAGCTACCCTGTTCTGATACTTTGCGAGCTGAAGTTGGGTAGTAACGCGCCTTTCTTCCAAATGATCTAAATTGAGCTGGATTGCTTCATTATTAGTCTTTTCATCAAAATTTTCTACGCAAGCTGTCGGCATCCCCACCTCAACGGGCACCACTGCCTCTGACCCAAAGGCTAATGTAAAAGGCGTCTGATCTATGGAACCTCGAGGTGTTGTACGATATGACCAGAGTACCTCGGGTAGATCATCTGTCCATTTGTCCTTCTGTTCTTCTAGCTTTAGTTTCAGTTCTCGTTTTATGATATTGTTTATAGCTTCAGCCTGGCAATTCGACTGAGGATGAGCTAGCGAGGAGAAGAGATGTTTTGATGCCGAGTTGGGCGCAAAAGTCCCTGAACTTGGCATTGTCGAACTGCTTGCTATTGTCAGTGACAATAGCATAAGGTATTCCAAATTGACATAAGATGTTGGTCCACACAAATTTGGTAACTTTGGCTTCCGAGATAGTCGTTAGTGGCTCTGCTTCAGCCCACTTGGTAAAGTAGTCGACAACTACTACACAAACCTGGCTTGGCCTCGGGGTAAGGGACTGATGAGGTCGATTCCCCACTGAGCAAAGAGCCAAGGACTTGTGATTGGCGTGAGCAGCTCCGGCAGTTGTCTAGGTATGTTGGCGAACCTCTAGCACTTGAGTGCGAAATTTTTGGCATCGTGGCTCAATGTCGGTCAATAGTAGCCTTGTCGAATGATCTTTGCTACCATAGATCGGCCCCCAAAGTGATTGCCACATACCCCTTTTTGGACTTCTCGGAAGACATAATCTGCCCCTTGTGAGTCAAGACATCTAAGCAGGGGTAATGAATAACCCCACTCGTAGAGCTTTCCATACCTTATAACATAATGAGTTGCTATGTGTCCAGGCTTCCGGGCATCAACTCGGTTTTGTGGAAATTTTCCTTTCAGATATTCTATAACGGGATCCATCCAACTAGGCTACTGAGTTTCAACGTCCATTAGGTCGGGTTCAAAGATTTGGGGTTCATTCACTATATCGACTGGTACTGACCTAGCAAGATCAGTCTCACATGCAGGACCCAATTTTGCCATGTCATCCGCATTCGTGTTTTCTGATCTTGGGACCTAGTGGATCTCATACTTCACTAGCTCGACAAGTAGTGTTCTAACTTTACTCATGATGGGATGTGATTCCCGCAGCGGAAAACGGATCAAGTTCTTGAATTTTGAAGAACAAAACCACATAATTGAAAAGGATTAAATACAAGGGAAAACTTACATTTGAAGAACTGTTCTTCAACGATTTCCCGATGAACACCACCAAAGACCTTCCGTGCTATCCTCTGGGTACTGAGAACACGCTTGTGGGAGCGTTCGATATGGATCTATAGAGAATGGAGAAGAGAGAGCTTGACAGAAAAAAGTCTGGGAGTTCTTGTGTATTTTCTTGTTCTGTATCTCCAACAGAATAGTTCTGCATTCAAAACAAAAACCAAATGACATCCCCACGTGATTAAACTCCACACTACTCTGCTAAAATGCAAGGGAGTTGATAATTAATAACATTAATTAAAATGAATATTACTAATATATTAAATAATTATTAATCAAATTAATAATTAATAATTTTTAATTATTAATTATTAATCTAATTAATTAAATATAATATTAAATAATTAACAATTAATTATTTAACATTTAATTAAATATCTCATATTTAATTAAACCATATTCTCTCTTGTATAACCTATAGATTTAATGTACATCTTATGTACATTAATTTTTAACCTATAGTTTTAATATAAATCCAATTCATATTAATTATTTGAATCATACTCAAATATTTCTCTCATAATGTATAGTATTAATTTTGAATCTCTATCCAAAATTAAGGAGTAAAATGTAGCTCAGGGGTAAAATGATAATTTGACCCAGCTTGAGTTACAAGCACTCGTGAATGATTGACTTGCCATTAATGGTCAATATCCGTGGACACAGAAATAATCTATAGTGAGAAGAAGAGTTCAGTTGCGGGTTTTTAGTGAAGTAACCGGTAGTTAACGTATGTTGATTAAGGTGGTTAATGAGTTTAATCAAATTAATCTCGTAACGTTGGAGCTTCTATCTGTGAGTCCATTAGGTCCCCTTGCTAGCTCGTAAAGGGTAATTAAGAACCTAAAATGTTGGAAAGTAATTTAAATGGTTCAAATTTAATTAAAGGGAATTTGGGTTAATTGTGTATGACACAATTTAAGATAATGTATGATGATACATTATAAAACTATATATTATGAGAGAATGATATGAATAGGATTCATATTAATACTATAGGTTAAAGTTTAATGTGAATTAGATTCATATTAAATACTATAGGTTAGGAGGAAAATGTATATTTGAATATGATTCAAATATTTATTTATTTAATTAAATATGATTTAATTAATTATTAATTAAATTAAATTAATTTTTAATTTAATTAATTTATAAATAAATAAATAAATAAATAAATAAATAAATATATATATATATAATATGTTTGTTAATTATGGTTAACAAACTCACCACTCCCCAGCAATTTTACTCAGAAAGTGGTGAAGTGGAGAGTGGGAAGTTTCTTCCCGTCTCCATCTTCCCTCCTTTCTTTATAAAATACAGTGAATTTCCCTGTGTTTTGGCGTTGTTGATCAAGAAGGAAGAACATGTTCTCTCTCACAAAAACCGATTCTCAATTCCTTTCTTTTCGTTCTCATTTCTCCAAGATACGAGATACCGCAATCTCATTCTTAAGTCCTTGAGATATAGCAAGGTAACTTGGTGGTGGTGTTCAATCACGCATTCAGGAGTTTTTGTTTGTGCTATGACGACGCTCGTGCTCGAGGAAAAGAATCCGCCAACGATCTTCAAAAGTAAGTAGTTTTCTTATTCCCCGTGAGGCTCAACCTAGATTTTAATTAGAATTGTTCTGTTTTTATAAGAATCGGTATCATTCCTCTTCTAAAACCAAATTGAATCACAAGCGATAAAACGCTTCCGCTTGGGATTCGATCCCTTCACCTTCGCCTTGCCTTTCTTGGCTGCGGCAGCAGCGGAGTCAGGTTTAGACCCCTTACCAGTAGCCTTCTTCTTCTTGAAAGTCTTACTTCCAAAAGAAGAGGGTGCATACTTGGTTCCAGAGGACGAACCTGGGTGGAACCTCTTTGAGGTGGCAACATTTGTGTCCCCTTCTTGTCTCTTACTTTTTATAAGAGACTGATAGGTCTGCAGCTCGTTTAAGAGCGTGGTAAGAGTGTATTCCAACTTTTTCATAACTGCATTACTGCGGAATGACAGGAAACTTTTCAGAAGAGATTCCAGAATAAAGCTGACCTGACTCTGCTCGTCTATAACAGCCCCGTTTGACTCTGCAACGTTGAAGTGGACCATCAGGTTGAGAACGTGTTCTCGCACTGAGAAACTCTCCTTCATGTGGGAGTTGTAAATGAACTTAAGGGCTTCATGTCGAGCTTGTGAGGACGGTTGTCCAAACATGCTCTACAGCGAGTCCATGATCTCCTTAGCGGTGACCGTGTCCTCATGCTTCTTAGCAAGCACATCAGATATGCTCGCCAAGATGTAGACCTTAGCCTTGTCGTTGGCCTTGATCCATTTGTCATAGACATTGCGCACTGCCACAGTCGCATTAGGCGTAGGAGCTTGAGGACAATTCTCTTGCAAGACGAACCTAAGATTATCTATCACGAGAATAGTGTTTAGATTCGATTTCCATTGTTTATAATTCTCGCCGTTAAGTTTTTGAGCGGCTAACAAAGCAATTATAGAAGTAGACATGCTGAAAATAAAACAAACCTATATCAGTTTCATGCATTATCCTTTTAAACCCAATCAAATTTTAGCAAAAGTAATTAAGCACCCTAACAAATAACAAAACTTTTTTGCAACGACGCTTCAGTTTTTTAGAGCAACAGCCACCGTAGGGTAGACAGTTACTCCTTCACCAAATCGAGACATTCTCAACTAAATTTTATACCAAAATAACTCCTATTCTTATAATCTTTAGTCATCATTTATTTGGTCAGGAAATTGCTAACTAGCTTAACAACTTCCCGCATTTTCAAATCTCAGAGGTCCGCCCCAATAATCTCGTCGTAAGGAAGGAAAATATTGGAGCAAAACCTAAGAGACCCTTATCTATTTCTTAAGTTTGCCTTGGTTTTGATCCCATACAATGAACCCTCCGTAGGGATGGTCGCTCCAAGACGACATGCAGGTCATGTATGAAATCTCACGGTGCAAACCAATCGAGGAGACCGTAAGATGTGTTGTCACACGACCTTCTCCTACTTACTATGAATACTATCTCCATTCACCTCGATATTGAACCATGCAAACACCTTCCGGAGGGAAACCGCACCTAGGGCGACACAAGCCGAGCATGGAACTCACAATGTGAATATATAGGAGAACATGAGAAGAGAGAGAAAAGTATTTTGTATATACCTGTATATCAAATATATACGTAGTATATTGCATATTCTCTTTTGCTCCCACTTAGTATTCTAAGACTAGGGTATATTACTTAGATAAATTCCGGCTAAGTGAAATTAACTAAGTGAATTATTAGTCGGCCAAATATAAGTATTTATATTGGTAGTTATACATTAATGTTTTAGTTTATTAAACATTTTAATAAACTAATGACATTATTGCATGCATATAAAATATTGACTAATTAAACCCCCAGGTCGGTTCCCAGGTAGAGGTGTTCCCTTACGGTCAGCTTAAGTACCTCAACCTTAGACAGAACCTTGCTTAGAGAGGGTTCCCTTATAGGCAATATGTTATATTTAGTCTTTTATTATTTCATTTGAAACCTAGTTAAAAGAAAATAAAAGACTACCCCAAATCATATTAGAAAATATAACCTAAGGTCTAATTAATTTTAAACCCCTTTAAAATTAATTAACTTAGACCCTATGTTTGCA
Organism: Momordica charantia; assembly: GCF_001995035.1. The sequence continues at coordinate 200,610 of NW_019104693.1, forward strand.
TGCAATTCTTTATTATAGATTTTAATTTCTATCTACCAAATTTTATAACTCTTATAAAATTTAAGAAATTGAAACTATAATCATGCATTGTAAGCATACATTAATATAACATGTCATGCTCAATGCAACTTTATTTTCATCTAATTAATACAACACTTATATTAATCATGAAAATAAAACATGCATTCATACATTATAACATTTATAACTATATGATGTATGATTATACATCATACGATATATCAAATATACATATTATGCATGTCACCTATGGTGGGATTTTAAAACTATATGGCATACAATATGTAACATACATTTAATTAAAATATACATTCAAAATGCATAAAATAATTAAATAGCAAAGTTGGACCAGATTTTGGCACCCTAAGAGAGCAAAATTAAATAAAAAAATAAAAGAAAATAACACTCGAAACTGCCCTCAATCCACGAACCGGAGCAACGAATCCACGTCGGAGAACATCCGGGACAGCGTCACGGCACCTAAGGGCAACGTTGCGGTGCTGCTGCAGAAAAACAGTAGCAGCTGTATCGCCACAACGATATAGTGCAGCGCCGCAACGCTATAAGCTGTTCTTCGGCAGCACCATGGCGCTTCTACGCGGATTGCTTCGTCTTCTTCGTTGTTTTATGCAGAATTTCGCCCAATCTAATGCCACGAACAGCTTTCGAGCTACCCAGACTTACAGACTCGATACAAAAACATAATGCCCAAAGCACCGGCCCTTACATGATCAAATCAAGAAGGAAAATGCTATCTAAATACTAAAATCCGAAACACTAAAACCCGCAATACCCATATTTCGAAAATGATGAAACACCCACCAAGAACATCGATTTTGTTCCAACAAATTCAGAACGTAAACACCGCTCTGATACCAATTGATGGGATGTGATTCCCGCAGTGGAAAACGGATCGAGTTCTTGAATTTTGAAGAACAAAACCACATAATTGAAAAGGATGAAATACAGTGGAAAACTTACAAGTAAAAACTGTTCTTCAACGATTTCCCGACGAACACCACCAATAGACTTTCCGTGTTATCCTCTAGGTACCGAGAACACGCTTATGGGAGCGTTCGATATGGATCTATAGGGAATGGAGAAGAGAGAGCTTGAGAGAAAAAAGTCTGGGAGTGCTTGTGTATTTTATTGTTCTGTATCTCGAGCAGAATAGTTCTGCATTCAAAACAAAAACCAAATGACGTGTGGAGTTACCTCACATCATTAAACTCCCCACTTCCCTGCTAAAATGCAGGGGAGTTAATAATTAATAACATTAATTAAAATGAATATTATTAATATATTAAATAATTATTAATCAAATTAATAATTAATAAATATTAATAAAAAAAAAAAAAACTAAATAATAAATAATAAATTAAATATAATATTAAATAATTAACAATTAATTATTTAACATTTAATTAAATATCCCATATTTAATTAAACCATATTCTCTCTTGTATAACCTATAGATTTAATGTACATCTTATGTGCATTAATTTTTAACCTATAGTTTTAATATGAATTCAATTCATATTAATTATTTGAATCCAGCACGGGAGTTAATAATTAATAACATTAATTAAAATAAATATTATTAATATATTAAATAATTATTAATCAAATTAATAATTAATAAATTTTAATTAATAATTATTAATCTAATTAATAATTAATTAATTAAATATAATATTAAATAATTAACAATTAATTATTTAACATTTAATTAAATATCCCATATTTAATTAAACCATATTCTCTCTTGTATAACGTATAGATTTAATGTACATCTTATGTGCATTAATTTTTAACATATAGTTTTAATATGAATTCAATTCATATTAATTATTTGAATCCTATTCAAATATTTCTTCTCATAATGTATAGTATTAATTTTGAATCCCTATCCAAATTAATATATACTTATATATAATATACATTATATATATTCCCTTACATAATTTGAACATTTCAAATTATTTCATAATTATTGATCCTCGTTTTACCCGTTATGAGCTTAATGATCTACAGATTAGAAGCTTCAACGATACGAGATTAATCGATCAAACTCATTGACCGAGTTAATCAACATTTGTTAACTACGGGTCACTCCACTAAATTGCACTCTTCCACTGCACAATGTTTTCGTGTCCATGGATATACGACCATTAATGGCAAGTCAATCCTTCACGAGTGCTCGTAACTCAAGCTGGGTCAAATTACCGTTTTACCCCTGAGTTACATCTTACTCCTTAAATACCACTGCTCCTCTATTGAACAACCCGGTTAGGGTCCGACCAATAACAAGAAGTCCCTCTCGGGCCAGTGAGAAGGTGGGGACCCCTTGTTCAAGTCCCCGAGTCAGTATTTAAGAGAACACTTATCTACTCCCTAGAGTCGGGGAGGAGTGAATTCCATCTTGTGAAGTTATGTGCTCAGCTCCCCACTCAGTCTCGTCCCTCAAAATGGTAGGAATATTGAGTCGGCAACTCGGACCACTCTCACCCATATAGATCAAAGGACGAGCTCTAACGGGCAGGAGTCCATAACTCACTCAGGATTGAGAATGAGTTGCCTGGTCATCCTAAAAATTAAGATTTTGTTAGTTAAAGTTGTTACATCTAAATATTGACTATTTTGCGGTCCGGTCTTATACAAACTCATTGTATATGATACCCCCACTCACATGTCTGCACACAAACGACCTGGATCGAGTCGTCTGTAACATTTACAGAGTGGGCCGTATCCATAGCGTTGCCGGGATAAAGGTACCCAGCTTTATCTATATACTATAGACCCTTTAGGTTATTCACGTAACATTATCCACTTATATATCAGGGGTATATCAAATATATACCCAGTATAACAGGGGTACATCAAATATATACCCAGTATATACGATATACACCCAATAGATATACTGTCCATGTTACATGATAATAAACTGGATGTTTAGTTTATTGGATTTTGGACAATGCAATGCTATAAATTCAACAATAAATTGAATGAATAAAACTTTATTGAAAATACATTTGTTTTTACATAAATACTAACTACGAGTTTAGGGCAACACACCCAACAGCTCAAATATTTCTTCATCTTTGGATCCTTAGCTTGGTATTCCTCAGCGATTTGATTTACTACGAGCTACGAGTCACTATAGATAAGTAGGCGCTGAACTCTGAGACTCCTCACCATCCGTAGTCTGGCGAAAAGGGCTTCGTACTCTGCTTCGTTGTTGGTAGCTCGAAAATTAAAGCGGAGGGCATACTCAAACCTCATGCCACCTGGGGCGGTCAATAGTACCCCAGCTCCACATCCCTATCGTTCGAGGAGCCATCCACATACATGGTCCATGGCTCCCCGATTTCTGGCTATAAGCCGACGGGCAAAGTCAGTTCGGTTATGAAATCTACAACTGCCTGGCCTTTAGTAGCTATCCGGGGCTCAAACGCTATGCCATACTCACTGAGCTCGAGTGCCCACTTCATCAACCTGCCTAAAGTCTCCGGTTTTTTGGAAGACCTGACGAAGTGGGAAGTTTGTCGACACCGTGATCGAATGGGCTTGAAAGTAAGGGCGAAGCCTTCGAGCTGCTGTGACTAAGGCTAAGGCGAACTTCTCTACGGCCGGATATCTGGTCTCCGCATCTATCATGGCTTTCTTGTGTAGTAAATAAGACTCTGACGTCTTTTCTCCTGTTTCATTAGAGCTGAACTAACTACTTTTTCTGACACTATCAAATAAAGAAAGAGCTCGTCTCTCTGTACTGGTTTGGCTAGCAAGGGAGTTGAGCTCAAGTAGGTCTTGAATTGGTTGAACACGACCAGGCACTCAGGAGTCCATTCGAATTACTCCTTAGTCTTCTGAACTTTGAAGAACGGTAAGCACTTGTAGGTTGACGGAGATACAAATCGGTTTAGCGTTGCTATTTTTCTATTCAGGCATTAAAGTTGCTTCAAACTCTTCGAAGGGTCCATCTCGAGGACAACTCGGATCTTCTTAGGATTTGCTTCAATTCCTCTTTCATTTATCATAAAATTGAGGAACTTGCTTGAGGAGACTCTGAAGGTGCATTTGGTCAGGTTGAGCTTCATACAATATCGTCGTAGAACTTCAAAAGCTTCTTCTAGGTCGGAAAGATGCGAGCTGGCCTTCTTACTCTTTACTAGCACGTCGTCAACGTAGACCTCCATGTTGCGACCGAGTTGCTTGGCAAACATCTTATTAACCATGCGTTGGTAGGTCGCTCCTACGTTCTTAAAGCCAAATGGCATGACTTCCTATCAATATAAGCCTTGGTCGGTGATGAATGCGGTATGTCGCTGGTCGAGCTCATACATTTTGATTTGATTGTAGCCTGAACATGCATCCATGAAGGTTAGTAGCTTATGCCCAACTGTTGCACCGATTGATTAGTCTATTCTCGGTAGTGGAAAGCTATCCTTATGGCATACTTTATTTAAGTTTGTAAAATTCATGCACACACACCATTTACCATTTGATTTTTTAATTAAGACAACATTAGAAAGCCAATCGGGGTAGAGAATTTCTTGTATATATTCAACTCGTAGTAATTTGTTCACATCTTCTACAATTACAGCACTCCTCTCACTATTGACAGAGCAACGTTTTTATTTTACAGGTTGGTGGGAGGGGTCTATGTTAAGTTGGTGAACCACGATCTTTGGGTCGATTTTGGGCATATCTTCATGTGACCAAGCGAACACGTCGGCATTGTCCTTCACGAAACTAATATGCTCAGCTCAGTCCTTTGCTCCCAGCATGGTTCCGATCTCACTTGTTTTTCAGCGCTAAGTAATGGAATCAGCTCTAGCTGTTATGCCGTCGTGCCTCTATTCAGATCAGACTCATCTGCAACCAGCTATTCTTGGCTTACTATGGCCGCACAAGTGATTGATCCTTTCACAGTTGCCGCATAACACTCTCTTGAGGCCTTCCGCTCTTCTCGAACTATACCCACTCCCTTAAGAGTTGGATACTTCATCATTTGATGGTACGTCGACAGGCAGCTTCTAGGACGTGTAGATTTGGTCGACCAAAGATGGCGTTGTATGTTGAACTGCCACCGATTACCACAAACTCGATCACTAGGGAAGCTTGGGTTTTCCTTCACCAAACGAGATGTGGAGCTCAATGCAACCTTCTGGGCTCACACTTTCTCTAGAGAATCCAACCAATAGTGTTGGACTCTTCTTCAGTTGAGCTAATCCCCATCCTAATGCCTTGAAGGTCGACAAGGTCAGGATGTTGACGGATGCCCCTCCATTAATAAGTAATCTGCGTACCTTGATGTGGTCGATATGGGGGGCAATAACCAGCGCATCATTGTGCAGCAGGTGGACACCCTACAGGTCGGCATCTGTGAATGTGATCGGGCAAGCCTCTGACTTCGACTAGATCGAGCATACTTCGTGTCTAGCCTTGCAGACTAACTCCTTACTCTTATGGCCAGGTTGGCCTTCGCTAGGTCCCCCATGGACCGTGTTGATTACATGAGGTCGGTCTTCTCGTTTGGTAGGAGTCTTTGAATTCTCCTTCTTTTGCTCCTTTCTGCTGCTTGACAGATTTGAGTTGTCATCCCGATTTCTCTTACCAACATATTTCTTGGAGTAGCCTTGTCTAATTAACCCTTCAATTTGTTGCTTCATGTTGTAGCAATCTGAAGTATAGTGGCCGTGATCCTGGTGAAACTGACAGAACTTTGATTTGTCCCGCTGCTCGGGATCCTTCTGCAATGGCCTAGGGTCAGTTAGCAAATTGAGCTTGGCGTCCTGTATGTTAGCCAGAATCTCAGATAGTGGGATCCAGAGTTGGGTAAACGAGCTCAATCTCTGAGGCTTGTCGCTTCGTTGGTCATCTCGTTTATTATAGTCAGGTCAGTGGAATGTGCTTCCACCGTTGATACTATTGTTACCATTGTTGTTCTTATTCTCAAACTTCGTTGGGGAGCCCTCCTTCTGATATTTATCATCCGTGGACGTCATAATGTCATCTACCTCAATGAACTTGGTTGCTCGGTCTAAACAATCCTTCAAGGTCATCTCAGGCCTTTTTACCAGCGACCATATTAACTTCTCATGAGACGCTATTGCAGAAAGCAGATCGGGTTAGCAGATCAATGTAGTTCTCCAACTTGACCTGTTCCGAGAGGAAACACTTGATGTTGTCTCTGATGGTCTCCTTTGGCCTTTGCCGAATTGAGAAGATGTAGGTATCTGAGTGTTTTGCATCCTTATGGGGTGCAAACTGGGCTACAAATGCCTTCCTCAATTGCTTCCAGCTCGTAATTGAGCAGGGGGCCAGCAACCTGAACCACTTTCGATCTAGTCCCTGTAGTGTAATGGAAAATTCCCTATGCTTCATCGCATAAGAGTACGCGTGAAAGTCCATGATGGACTCGAAGGTTTTCACATGGTCAACAGGATCCTTCGTCCCATTGTATTTGTCGAAGGTCGGCAGGCAAATCTTCTGGGTAATAGGCGCATTGAGGATAGCCTAGATGAAGGGAGGATCTTCTAACTCATCATCCGCGGTGGTCGTTTTTCCTACCCTCTCCAAGTCTCCCTTTAACTTATTGACCAGCTCTCTCCGCAGCTGGTCCAACTACATCTATAGACTAATGTTGCCCACAGACTCTTAAGGGTTTTGTTTCTTAACGTCGACGTGTTTCGGACCTCGGGTTCTACTTTGACCTCGAATCTTGGAGAGTTGGGGCAGAAGTTTAGGATGGAGATTGTCATAAGGCTTAGGTCGGTTGTTACCTCCAAGGACTAATTTGGGGACTGGATTCTGATCTTGTCGCTTTTGAGGGTTCTCGCCCTCTTTTTCTTTCACTTTCCTTGGATCATGCTGGAGCTCGGGCTCAAGGAAGTCATGTAGCGGAACTTCTGCATTGAACAGCGGCTGAGCCATGGTGTCCATACGCGCTTGCATTTCAGCAAGCTGAGATTGCAACTGCTTGGATGATGGCTGATTACGCTTGTTTACATGCGTAAAAAGAAGGTTTTAGATGCCGTTTTTACTATGTTTCAGCTTTGTTTCGGATTTTTCTCGATCGTTTGAGTTCCAATTCATGCAAAAATTCATATATTATGGTTTGTGGTTGGCTTATATTGTATTTATGACATTTTAGGACCATTTGGGAGTGCAAATTAATCAAAAGAAG
>NW_019104693.1:209107-220035 GCF_001995035.1 Momordica charantia
ACTTGGATACTCCATCCATTTTATATTACTCTGACAGGTGTGCGCTTGCATCTATATAATTGTTACCACGCTTAGTGCGTGCGTTCAGCATAAACGCCCAGTCAATGGCACTTCTATAGGTGTGGATTTGGTTTTGCGAGCATCACACGTCCTGGGCTTCTTAAGGAGTGGAGGAAGCTCCTTCTCAGGTCTGTCGTTTGGTTCCTGATCTCCTTCCTGAACAGGAATCGTTGTCTTCAGCCATGTGACTACAAAAAAGCTTTGTATACCGGTCCCCATAGACGGGGCAAAATGTTGAGCTTAGTCTCCAATCGAGTTCATAGATCGGTTAGGAGCTGATGTGGACGAGTCACCAAGATGCTCACAAGTGAACCTGCACAGGAACAAACACTCCGACTCCCAAGTCAGTTGCGAGCTCGAGCTATTTAGGTCATTCTCAGAGGAAATAGCGTACCTCAATGATGGGGCGGAGTGTACCTCTAATAGGTAGGCGGGGGAGACAAAGCCGTTGGGCTGTTACGACTGACGGTTATGGCTGTCGGACCCCAGGTCGGTGGTCAGACCTGAGGTCAAATTTCCTGAGGTCGGTACGTGTGTTCCCCTTAATCTCAGCTCGGTATAGATCATGTCGGCAGGTACTGGATCTGATCTAAGATGGAACTACTCCGAACGAAGTTCGTGCTTACACGTGTCAAGTCTGATTTTGATCACCAACAATTATTCAAGAAAGATCTAGGTACTTTAAAGTCCAATGATTAGGCGTTCCAAAAATTTGTTAAATGGAAAAAGATGGTTGAAACACAAATGATAACTCTAAAAAATAGAGTTCTTTCGGGGTAATAACCATTTCGTTTCCTATTTTTGGTTTTTGGTTTTTAGTTTTTTAAAAACAGGATTGATAAAGTAGCTTTCAAAAATAGATTTCTATTTTTCAAAATCTAATTTTTTCTTCTAATACTCAACTTTTTTTCTTTGTGACTCATATTTATCTCTAACAAATTTCTTTCTCACTTTAAAAATTTTTTTCTTCTTAAATTTCTCTCTACAAAATTTATTTTTCTCTCTTTAAAATTTTCATATTTTAAATATTTATTATTATTTATCTCTCTCCAAATGTTTCATATTTTATGTATTTTTTTTCCTTTTGTTCTAACAAATCATTCTTATTTCTCTTTCTAAAGATTTAATACCTTTCCGAATATTTCTCTCTCTACAATTTTGTTTTTGTTAACTTTTATTCATCTTTCTAGTCTGTTTTTCGTCCGAAAATTATCTTATTGTCTCGTTTAATTTACTTTCATTATAACTTTTATTTATTTATTTTTTCTAAAAAATATTTTTTGAATCTTGTTTTTATCTTTAAATTATTTTTCTCACTATAATTTTTTGTCTTTAATGTATCTTTTTCTCTCAACTTTACTCTTTTTTCCTCTATAAAATTGGTCTATTTTTGTCTTCAAATTTTATTTCACTACTTTTATTTTTCTTAATTTGTTTCTTTATATCTCCCAAATTTTTCTTTAAAAAGTTTATTTTCATCCATCTAAACTTGTATTTTCGTGTCTCTATATTAGGGATGACAAAGATTTTCGTAGGGTCGGGTCCCTACTCCAATAATAGGAAATGCATGTCTCAAACCCGTCCCTGATTCCATTCTTTTTAATAATTAATATATTTTTTAATTAACATATTTACCAGATTGAGAATAAAATATTAAGTATTTTTTACAACTAATTATTTATAATAGTAAATAATAATTCTAAAAATATTAATATATATTTATTACGCTTTTTTAATTCTAAAAATAATTAAAATTAATATATAATAGGATGCTTGTTAGGGTTGACTTTTTACTGCAGAAATGTGTGTCGGTAGGCCTGTTTGACCACAAATTTAACCCCTCTCTCATCATTATTAGCTAAAAAAGACTACATGTCGCAACGTGATCGCAACGCAGAGCGGCCGACATCCTCTAGTCTGTTAAAATAAAAGATTTTGGAGTCGCCACCAATCATGTTGAGGGTGTGATTGGTCACCCAATTAGACAAAAAGTAAATTGGTCTACCCAATTCAGATTGAGTTCAAGAGTCATTTATGTATAGGGAAGGTATTAGCACCCTACAACACCCGTGAAAACGGTTACCAATATTTTTTTTATTATCCAATTTATTAAATTATTAAAGGTCCACAAAAGTTTGTTTATTTTATTTTTAAATGTCTCATGTTTATTAATCCACACGTTAGAAATAAAACCTGAGTTAATAATTATGGGTAACATAAATGTGATTCAAAATATTGAAATTTCTTTTTAGGAGAAATTTCATGTATTTAAGGAATTTAATAACTTCCAAAAAGATAACATTACTCAATTTCCCTTTTGTTTTTTAGAAAAATGAGTGACTTTTGAAATTTGTTTAAATTGTTTTATAAAAAATTGTTTTTAATTATTAAAATTTATTTTAAAAGGGAAATTTCACGTATTTATGGAATTTATAAAAAGAACCAATAAAGAAAACACTACTTTACTCTGAAGAACTTTCATGTATTTGTGAATGTTAGAAAGATCCACGAAGAAAGCAATACTAATTCTCAAATTTAATTTTTGTTGTTTGTTAAGAAATTAGTTTTCAGAATTTTGTAAAATTAATTTTTGGGAGGAGTTTAGAATTTTAATGAAAGAAACTTATAGGGAAAACACTGCACTAATATTTAAAATTTAATTTCTCCCTATTGTTTGAAAATTAAAAAATAAAAGGAAACCAAATTCAAATTGACAATATCTACAAAAATATAAGATGTCAACATTCAAAATTCAAATGCATAGTAACCAATCTGTGAAACTAATCATAGCCTGAAATTAATACCAAATCAAGTATCTTAACAAATTATAACCAAAATCACATAATCACATAAGGGTAACAATGCATAAAACACTAAAAAAAACATCTCCTATCATAGTCGTAAAATGGATTTTAGTGTCCATCATCCAATACTTGTTTATCGCATCCATTCAGTAATTTGAAAAGATAGTAAAATAATGGTAAAGGAGATTTCAAAAGTTCTGAAGGATGTTGAGTTCAATCAAAAATTGAGCGGGCACCGATTGGAGGAGATTTTAAGAAGAAGAAAAAAAAAGGAAATTTGAAGGGACCAAAAGATATGGTGAACCTCAATGTATGTTTTCTGTATTTTTGTGTGTCTCCACTCTATGTGTTTCCCCTTCTGCTCTCTCCCCTAAAAGAAAAGTTAATCAATTTATATAGACGTAAGAAAAATTTGGAGAGAAAGGAAAAGTACTCCCTATATGTGTGTGAAGGAGGTTTTGGAGAGAACGGAAAAGTAGTCCCTATATGTGGGGGAAGGAGGTTTTTGATATTCCAACCAAATTGATAAAGACTTTCCCTGTGTGTTTTTTTGTTCGTATGGAGATACCTCCCTCCCTTCATAAAAATCGAACAATTTTTATAGGCTTATAGAAACTTGGACAGAAAGGAAACACAAAGTATTCCTGTACGTGCGGAGGGTAAGTGTGAGACAGATTAGTGGGAGTGAGGGAGAATGTGACAAGAAAGAAAATGGAGAAATCGGTGGGACGGAGGAGAATGTGAGAGAGAGAGGGAGATATTGTTGGGAGAGAGGGAGAAGTTACGTAAAATTATGAGAGTGGGGAGAGAGGAAGAGATAAATATGGAAGGTGGGAGAAAATTAGAAAAGATGAAATACAGGGAGAAATTAAAGGAAAGGAAGATGTTTTATATTTTTAAAATTCTATTTTCTCTTTTCATTTTTAAAATCATAATTTTATATTCCATAATTTTAATTTTAATTTTAAATATATTATTAATTTTTAGTTTTTGTTATTTTTATATTTTTTTTGTATTTTTTAATAACAATTAACAAATGCAGCACAACAAATATCAAATAAAATTAAAATGATTCGGACAAAATACGCTATCTACACTACATATTCTTAAAGTAGAACATGCATAGAACATTTCTAGATAAATTGCAATATATGGTACTTTAGAAAAAAATATGAGAAAAACATGGTCAAAGTTCGATAAAATCACAAAATCTATTTTGTAGGGAAATTGCGCCTGGCGCAATTTTGGAGTCAACTTTTGTCAAAACGTGTGTTTCATTCAATGAAGGGCAAGGAGGTCATTTCTACATGTTTGAATCAAGTTTAAACCGTGAGTCCAAGTTTGTTAGGATGTCAATCCATTTCCACCTAAAATGACGGAAATTCAACCGACTCAATATCCTATAAAAAGGAGTCTCTCCCTCAGTAGCAAATCATGTGTTCTAAGCTCATTTCCAACTTCATTTACTTCGTCCTTCGTTGTAGAACTCGTTCTTATGCTTTAGATATAAGTTTTAGTTGTTATTTTCTTGTACTTTCATACTTTTGTTTACCGTGTTGCTTTTAATTCATGTTCTACCTTTTGCTCTTCATTTATTCTGTTCTTCTTTAGTTCTTGAGCGAGTTTACACTCCCCTCACACTTGAAAGAGAAGAGGGTTAAGCTAGAACTCCTTGTACGAATTATTTATTTGTTTTAATTCATTGGAAATTACTTTCTTTATGTTTTCGTGCATTTTATTTCCTTTAATCATGCACTAGATTAGTTATCAACCTCTCTGTGGAATGCCTTAGTCAAAATAATTAGTTATCAACTCCTTGTACTTTTTCGGGTTGGTTTCTAAAAATTCTCTTTACATCTTTTTTCCATTTGGGCAGTGAGAATTTGATTTATACACTAAAGCCCAACTCTGAGAAGGGTGAGTTGGATAAAAACCAATATGGGATGTGACTTAGAAATAAGTGCATAAAACATGGTCTTATACATAGGCCCTTTGAACCATATATAAGGCAAATGAGTTGATAAATATTCTCTAGGATTGTAATCACACATAGAATCAACCCATATATAATGCAAATGAATTGATAAATATTCTCTATGATTGTAATCACACATAGACATATGATTGTAGGTTACTGTAACCTCTACGACAACCAAAAGCGGTAGTGAAAAAGTAGAACTCAGTTTCCCAAGAAAAGCCAGAGAATTGCGCTTGGCACATTTTCTCAACAGTATGTATTTCCCATGTTTTGCATCAAAACTAAGGTAGGAAGCAAATAGGTCGAGTTTTATTCAATTGCTTAATATTTAAAACCCCAAACAGCAACATTTCATCACTATTTTCTCGATAAACCACAATTGTATATTTGAACCATTCACTTCATTAAAACTGTTTTGAAAAGCAAGAAGTCCCTGAGGATTCGATCTTGGATTACTCCCAAGTATTACTTGTGACCGTGTGCGCTTGCACGAGTCTCTAATTTTTTTAAAGGTAGAGAAAGTCCCAATAATGTTGTGTCAAAGTGTTGCAGAAGAGTGTTTTAGGAATGCTGGAGCTTTGCCAAACTTGCTATATTGGAGCCTCTCTAATGCCCTAGCATTTGAAGACAGTGCAGTAACAAGTTTTACGCAGGATTTTTACTGATGTCCGTACTACACGTGTTTTATAAGTTTTGCCCTAATTTTTTAGGGATAAATAAAAGCAATAAGATGATGTTTGTCTCATTATTATCAATCCCCAAGGGGGGAATAGATCCCAAGAGAGAAAAATACTCCAAACACGGTACTGAAGCCAAGGAGAGCAGCAACCATTTAGAGGAAGAAGCTGACGATTAGATGCTGCAACCTTCGTTTTCTACTAGGCTGAAGACTTTTGGGAAGCTTCTCCAACAAATGGGTTGCGTCTTTTTCTTACCCATTGTTTATTATCTTTTCTTCATGAACTAAACCCCATTTTTGGTTGGGAGTCTCTTGTTGTAGCTCTCGAACATGATGTTTTAGTATATCGTACTGCTGATTTAATAAAGTTGCTTTAATGTTTCCATCTTACTAAATGTGTTTGGCCATAATTTTCAGTTTGTTAGCTCTCTTGTGACTTAAAGTCTTTCTGATCCTTTATAAACTCTGTTTGTGCTAGATTACTCTTTTAAAGTAGGATGGTGAGTACTTCAGAATAAGTTTTACCCTATCATGCGTATAAACTGTTCTTCAAGCTTGTTCATTTTACAACGGGAGTTGGGCATGAGCATTTTTTGGTATCCCGGGAGAGAACTACGTCGGTTTGGACCGTCGAAATTTCAAATATGCTAGAACATTATCTGGGAGTGAGCAAGAGCATTCATAGCGATTCCCCCCTAATTACTATTTCATTATAAATTGTTTCTCTATTTATGTGTGATTTTCTGCTATTTTCGTGTGCCCTAACATCTATTATTACAATACTTTCTTTACTGGATTATATTTCTGTAGCATTTTACTTAGTTTAGTTATACAAACATCGATTATCTTTTATTTGCATTTTTTGTATCCATGAAGACATGCTTAGAGTTTTATACTCAGTCCGTGTGAATTTCAACCTTGTGTTATACTACTATCAAGCATTATAGTGTATACTTGCACTTATTTTCACGTTGGTTGTGGACATGCAACAACATACAAACAAGAAGTTAAAGAAGCCGAGGATAGACAACAGTATTGAGTACTTAAATGATAGGTTCAATCAATTCTTCTCAAAGGAATGCATTATGAGGCACAAAGCAGTAGCTATAACTCAACAAAATGGACTTACAGAGAGGATGAATAGAACTCTTTTACAAAGAGTGATATGTATGTTGCACAGTGCTAATCTAAATAGAAAATTCTGGCGAAGTAGTTATAACTGCAGCATATTTAATCAATAGATCTCCATTTGCTGCCATTGACTTGAAAAAACTTGAGGAATTATGGTCAAAACATCCACTAAGTCTGAAACACAGAGTGTTTGGATATGCAGCATATGCATATGTTAAAGAAGGAAAACTCAACCCAAGGGTTGTAGGATGTTTCTCGGCTACCAAAAAGGTGTGAAAGGGTATAAAATTATCATTTATGAGAAGAATCACTCAAAATGAATTATGAGCAAGGATGTAACTTTCCGAGGCAAAGAAACGTGTATTAAGAAAAAGGCTAAAGAAAAAAATGGAATTGACAATGATGGAGTCAGATCAAGCACCAGTAATGTCGATATTGAGGTGAAGCATGAAAATAAAAACAACCAGAAAATGAGTAAGGAAACAGAACCCCAAACAAACTCACTAGTAGAAGAAGAAAAACTACACCAGGTGAACCAAACTCATGTCAACTTTCAAAAGACATAACAAGAAGAAACATGAGACCTCCAATTTCTTATGTTGATCTTGGTAGGAAATAAGTGGATCAAATATAAATCTAGGCTCATGGTAAAAGACTTTACACAAAAGGAGGGCATACATTATAATGAAATATACTCTCCTGTAGTGAGGCATTCCTCTATAAGAATTTTTCTTTCCATAGTTACTCAATTTAATATGTAGCTAGAACCATTTCATGTTACTATGACATTTCTACATGGAACTTTGGAAGAAAATATACATGGAACACCCTGAAGGTTTCTCCCAAAAGGGGCTTGAGTACAAGTTATGTCTACTTGAAAAATCTTTGTATAGTTTATGATCAAATATTTATATATAAATTAAATTTATTCAATCCATCAACTTAAGCTTTTGGATTGAGTGAAAAATCTTTGTATAGTTTATGATCAAATATTTATATATAAATTAAATTTATCCAATCCATCAACTTAAGCTTTTGGATTGAGTGGTGCTTTATTCATCCTTAACATGGTATTAGAATGGGAGGTTAATGATTTCCACTTGTTGAACCTTGTGCAATTATCCAAGAACTAAAAAATTATAAATCTTTTAACATTCCAAAGCTTCCTATTCTACCATTAAATATTGTTATATATAAATATTTAATTACAATTAATTTGTGTAAATGGATACAAAATTTTTTACATTCTAACTTTTCACATTACACTCACTTAATCTCTTAGGTGCATGTACATTGCATTATCTCATACAACATTTTAATGACACTATTTTTCACATAACAATTAAAGATATATAAGTATTTTTATACTTTAATTAAAAAAAAAAATACATTTTGCCTAATTTAGACCCTTTTTTTTGTTTTATATTTTCAACCTCACTAAAGAAAAACTATCTTACTAATTATATTAATAAATTATACTAATTATTTGAAAATTCTATAAGTTACTATGAATGAAATGTGTTTGGGAGAAATAACTCTATTGCCACGTGGAGGACTGTGATTTGCTATTGGGGAAAGACCCAAAAGTACATACTATGGATGTCTATCTCGGAACCCTTCGAGGTGAGAGATTTCATCATTCTTCATCATTTTCTCCAAGGATTAACTTACTATTTCAGGGAACGTGTCCGAGTTCGATATGCTCGAACCCGACACGTCCGACCTCAAATCTGACCAAGGTAACTGCCTGCCGCGACCCTTGTCGGAACCTAAACTCATAAGTAGAGGGCCTCATTTCACCATCAGGTTTGAAATTTCTCCTCAAACTTAATATTGAGTCCGAACAATCTACTGACTTGAGCGTCAGAGGTTTTGCCCTCTTGTGCAATCTTCCCTTAGAGTTTCAGGTCGGAGCGAGGACCAAGTTCGAGCTAAATTGTACGTTGTGCAAATTATTGCATAAACATTTGGCGCTGTCTGTGGGAAAGGACAATTTAAGTCGTCCCAACATTTAAACAAACCGAGATGGTGCAGCCAGCAGATTCTGCCAACACCACAGAATGGAGATGTCTGAACGGAAACAACGACACTCAGCCGCGAGCTCAATGCTGAGGTGGCTGAGGATCAAGGGAGGGCAGGGTAAGAGGTAGATCCACCTCGGAGATCCACCCACCACGCCAACATGATCCTGCCGCCTACCCATCCGAGACCAACAAGAACCAACCGAGGTTGAGGTGGGATTTCGAAGAAGACCTCTCGAAGGGTTGCACCAGTCGCAGACCCTGAAGTTCTCGCTACCTTCCAGCGGGAACTAGATGACATGCGTAACCGAGTGCGCATCATGGAGGAAACATACAATAAAATGATGTGGGTGAACCGAATTAGATCCCAGTCCTATGTCCCGGGCGGAGTTGATGACCTGCTGGATGATGGAGATGATCAAGATCTACCCTTCCACCCTGATGACTATGAGCCCATCGCGGACAATGGGGTGTCGACTACAGTCTACGAAGCCACGATCTCAGAAAGCACCTCGTGGACAAGAAGAGGAATGCCTCACGGGGCCCATGAATTTCTCCATCATGCTCTCACAAATACTCTAATTATGGCCTCAAGGCCCAGTCAAAGTACAAACGGTTGACGTTGGAGTCCGGATAACGAGGGAAGAGTTCGACCTGATGAAGAACAGGTTTGACGAGCAAGTTGAAGCACTCAAGGTGAAGTGTGAAAAGAAAGAAAGTCCCTTCGATGACGGTGAAATGGGCGAATCGCCATTCACCTCGGACGTCATGGAGGCTCCAATCCCTCTAATGTTCAAAACGCCTGTGATAAAGCCCTATGATGGGTCTAAGGACCCAAAGGACTATGTTGAGGTCTTTGAAGGCCTCATGGACTTCTAAGCGGCATCTGACGCCATCGGGTGCCGAGCTTTCCAGATCGCTCTTATGGGGAGTGCTCGGCTCTGGTACAGAAGAGTTTATTAGCCAATTCTCTTCTCGCCACTATAACAAGAAGACAGCTACTCATCTTGCCACTATTTGACAGAAGGAAGGCAAGACCCTGAGGGAATACGTGTCCCGCTTCCAAAAGGAGCAGCTTAAGGTCGCGCATTGCTTTGACGATTCGACCATGTGCTACTTCCTCACCAGCCTGGCCAACGAGACTCTAACAGTCCAACTAAGTGAAGAAGCACCGTCAACCTTTGCTGACGTCTTACAAAAAGCCAAGAAGGTCATAGATGGGCAAGAATTGCTCAAACCCAAGCTGGGTCGGACAGACAAGAGATCCGACCAGAAAAAGTCAGGTAACCAAGAGAAGGGGAAGTCTGATTCCAAGTCTAAGGACAAATAATCGTCTTCTCAGCCCTCCCAGGACTGATCTAACTATAAGAGATTCGACTCGGACTCCAACCTAAGGGGGCCCTACAAAAGGTACGCCCCAACTACCATTCCAAACTCTGAGATTCTTACTAATATCAATGAGAACAGATTGGAAAAGCTTCTCAAGCGGCCTAATAAGCTTAGAGGAGACTCCGAAAGATGCAACAAGGACATGTATTGCCATTTTCATCTTGATCACGGCCTACTAGAGTTGAAGCGCCAGATTGAAGACTTGATTCAAGATGGCTACTTCAAAAAATATGTTGGTAAGCCAGGCTCAAGCTCGACGGAAAAGAAAGAGGAGAAGAAACATTCAAGGACGCCACCTCGAAGGGATGACCGACCTGCGATCATCAACATCATCTTCGGCGGCCCAAGTGAGGGCACGTTCGGAAATAAGAGGAAGAAGCTCGTTAGGGAAGGTCGGCGTGAGGTTTGCACTGTTCAGGAGCAGAAGCCGACCTGCCATATCTACTTCTCAGCTTCAGACCTGGAAGGGGTTCACGTACCCCACAATGATGCCTTGGTGATTTCACCGCTCATCAACCATGTCCAGGTCAGAAGGGTGCTAATGGATGGGGGTGTTTTGGCCAATATCCTATCCTTCACCACCTACCTAGTGCTTGGATGGACCAGATCGCAGCAGAAGAAAAGTCCAACACCCTTAGTTAGATTTGCCGGGGAATCCGTCACACACGAAGGCTGCATCGACCTCCTTATCACAATCGGCCAAGGTGATACCCAAGTCACCTAGATGGTCGAGTTCGTAGTAGTTGACGTCCGATCAGCATATAACGGTATCTTCGGACGACCCATCATCCATTCCCTTCGGGCCATTCCATCGACTCTGCATCAAGTCATGAAATATTCAACGGTCAATGGAGTCGGCATGATTC
>NW_019104693.1:230861-241892 GCF_001995035.1 Momordica charantia
TATTGAATATTTATGAGAAGACGGGTGTGTTTGATGTATGCTGGGTATCTATCAATTATATTTTGGTTAAGTTGTTGGTTGTGCCTTTTCTGTGAATGAAGCTTGTTGGAGCCGTTGGATCACGTTGGACTATTTAAATTGATTGGTTTTACATATGATCATTTTGGTGTATCGCATATTGGACTGTTATGAGATTTTTGATGCATGAGGCATGGCGTAGTAGCAAGTAGGATTCTTGTGGGAGTTTTGAGACATAACAAAGTAAG
Organism: Momordica charantia; assembly: GCF_001995035.1. The sequence goes on from NW_019104693.1 coordinate 231,128, forward strand.
TAGACAAGGGGCATGTGCGTGCGTTAATGTATACTAAATGGTCTCTAACGTGCTGATTTTTTTATGGCGTTTAATGCTAATTTTGTTACGTCATTGTGATAAATAATTCTCGTAGTGTTAGTCGATCTACTTGGAGTAGTGTTGGATATTTGTCGATGAAAATGGTGAGATTTCTGCTTTGCCAAACTGTTGAGTATTGTTGTGGTAATGTTTGTTGCCTGGATATGCATGAATTGTTCGGCGTGTATTGTGAGTTATTATACTTAGTAATGCTTGTTAAATAATGATGTTGGATATGAAGCATGATTGGGTTATTATCTCATTATTAGAAAGTTGTGTATGTTGTGGAAGCATGCTGGATTGTATTTGTGAGTTGAAAGATACAGGGGTAGTGGCTTAAGAAAGTATATAGTAAGACTCTGGTGAGAGTTGGATTCTTGGAGAAAGTGAATGGGTGGGTGTCAGGGCCTCGAGTATAAATGGTCGGGGGCTGATACGCCACTAATTGGGTATCGAGGCCTCGGGTAAAAACGGTCGAGGGTCGATACACCAATATTGGATAAGGATGAGTGTCGAGGCCTCGGGTATAAATGGTCGAGGGTCGATGCGAGGAGTCATTTGAAAGGAATACTATTGGGGCCTTGGGTATAAATGGTCAAGGGCCAATAGATGGTGAAGTCATCGGGACCTCGGGTATAAATGGTCGAGGGCCGATGCAGCAGTGTCAGGGCTCTGGGTAAAAATGGTCAGGGGCCGACTCTACTCGAAGGAGTTAACTGTGGAAGGCTAGGATAGCTGTGATAAACGTAGAGGTACTCGAGAGATTAGGGAGGCTAGAGATTGGTAGTTAATGTGTTCGTGGTTGTGGTTGTCACCGAATTTTATAGAATGTGTCTATGTTCGGATGCATAATGTGATGAAAAGCATGACTATGAATGTTTCATGATTTGGTTGAGCATGATGTGTGGGTGTTGATCCTTTAATAAGCATGACACGTTGTTTCTTGATAAGTATGCCGTTTGTGTGTGACCCTTCAGATAAGGGTTGCTTACTGAGTACTGTGGTTGTACTCATCCCTCTTTTTCCCCTCCAATCTGTAGGTATCGAGCTAGCTCCTGGGATGGTGATGGCGAGGAGGAGGCTTGATCGGAAAGACCATTAGCCATGCTGCGTGCAATTAATTTCCTTTAGTTAGGATAGTTGTGGCTATTTAATCTTGTAGTTGAGTTATTAGTGGTTAATTTGGTTTAGTTTTATTGTCTAAAGGATGTTGTAAGATTGTCGATTCATTATTCTTTTTAGAGCATTAATTTTGTTAGCTTCTTGAACTACGGGATTGTAACCTACTTAGGATATTTATGAATACATTTGTTTAAGTTAATCGTACTTGATTTAGTTTTTGCTTCATTGCCATTCGAGATGTTAATGTTGATTTAGTGGATGGTTTATAGTTAGTAAAGGTTTCCTTGAAGGGTTTGGTTATTGTGAAGTCGGTATTAAATGGTCTATCCGTATAGCATGTGAGTTTCTCTTAAATTTTTAGTGTTGTTGTTCTAATTGTTCAAGCTTTCGTGAGTGTTGAAAATTAGAGTAGCGTAGGAGAAGCGTGGTAGCTTTATTGCTTAGTATTGTTGTGAAGATAATTCTCTTGTTTAGGTGAAAATTTTAGGTAGTCTTAGTAACGGTCCCTGTTTGGAAATGGTGAAATGCCTGGGGCGTTACATTACCGCACGTCATATTTTTTCTCTTTTTCTTGCAGTTAGTTCTACAATACAGAAAAACAACTCCCAACATTCCTCTTGGGACACTCAATCTCTCTCAATTCTCCCCCTCGTTCCAAACAAACGCTCCCACAAGCAAAGATCTTGGTGCCTAGAGGATAGCACGGAAGATCATTTGATGGTGTTCGTCGGGAAATCGTTGAGGAACTGTTCTTCAAATGTAAGTTTTCCCTGTATTTCTCATTCTTTCACATTTGATTTTGTTTCTCAAAAATTCATGAACGGTGATCCGCTTCTGCTCCAGGATTCACATCCCATCAATTGGTATCAGAGCTGCGTTGATGTTCTGATTTTTAGGAGCAAAATTGGTGTTCTTGGTGGGTGTTTTCATATTTTCGAAGTATGGGTTTACGGGTTGGAAAATTTCCGGTTTTTGGCATGTAGATTGCAATTTAAGTCTTGATTTGATCATGTAATTGCCCGGTGTTTTGGACATCTAGTTTCTGTATCGAGTCTGTAAGTCCAAGTCGCTTGAAAGTTGTTTGTGGCGTCGGATTTGGCGTAAAGTTACAGAAAACAACCAAGAAGACGAAATAGACCACGCAGACAACGCCATGGCGCTATGCAGCAGAGCCATGACGCCATGCCTTAGCACCGCAGGGCTGCCCTTAGCCGCCGGGGCGCTGTCCCGGGTGTTTTTCGACATGTTTCTGTGGCTCCAATTCCCGATTCGAGGGCGGTTGCGGCCATTTTCTTAATTTTTTGTATTATTTTACGTTCATAGAGTGCCAAAAATGGGTCCAATTTTGCTATTTAATTATTTTATGAATTATGAATGTGTAGTTTAATTAAAAGCATATTGCATATTGTATATCATATAGTTTTAAAATCCCACCATAGGTTATATGCATAATATGTATGTTTGATATATAGTATATGTATATGATCATGCATTATATAGTTATAAATGTTATAATGTATGAATGAATGTTTTATTTTCATGATTAATATAAGTGTTGTATTAATTATATTAGATAAAAATAAAGTTGCATTGAGCATGACATTACTTTAGTTAATATAATTGTTATATTAATGTATGCCTACAATGCATGATTATAGTTTTAATTTCTTAAATTTTATAAGAGTTATAAAATTTGGTAGATAGATATTAAAATCTATAATAAAGAATTGCATGCAAACATAGGGTCTAAATTAATTAATTTTAAAGGGGTTTAAAATTAATTAGACCTTAAGTTATATCTTCTAATATGATTAGGGGATAGTATTTTATTTTGTTTTAACTAGGTTTAAAATGAAATGATAAAAGACTAAATATAAAATATTGCCTATAAGGGAACCCTTTCTAAGCAAGTTTCTGTCAAGGTTGAGACATTTAAGCTGACCGTAAGGGAACACCTCTACATGGGAACCGACATGGCGGTTGAATTAGTCAATATTTTATATACATGCAATAATGTCCTTAGCTTATCGTTTAATAAACTAAAACATTAATGTAAAACTACCAATATAATAGTTATATTGGGCCCACTAAAAATTCACTTAGTTAATTTCACTTAGCCGAAATTTATCTAAGTAATATACCCTAGTCTTATAATACCAAGTGGGAGCAAAAGTGAATATGTAATATACTACGTATATATTTGATATAGAAAGTATATATAATATACTTATCTCTCTCTCTCACGTTCTCCTTTATATTCATACTGTGACTTCCATGCTCGGCCTTATGTCGTCCTGGGCGCGGCCTCTCTACGGAAGGTGTTTGCATGGTTCAATATCGAGGTGAATGGAGATAGTATTCATAGTAAGTGGGAGAAGGACATGTGACAACACATCCTGCGGTTTCCGCCATTGGTTTGCACCTTGAGGTTTCATACATGACCTGTATGTCGTCCTAGAGCGACCATCCCTACGGAGGGTTCATTGTATGGAATCAAAACCAAGGCAAATTCCAGAAATAGATGAGGGTCTCTTAGGTTTTGATCCAATATTTTCTTTCCATACGGCGGAATTATTGGAGCGGACCTCTGAGGTTCGAAAATGATGGGTCACACTTACGAGGAGTTGTTAAGTTGGTTAGCAATTTCCTGACCAAATAAATGATGACTAAAGTTTATAGGAATAAGAGTTATTCTGGTGTAAAATTTAGTTGAGAACGTTTCAATTTAAGGAAGGAGTAGTTGTCTGCCCTACGATAGCTATTGCTCTAAATCACTGAAGCGTCGTTGCAAAACAATTTTGTTAGGGTGCTTAATTACTTTTACTAAAATATGATTGGGTTTAAAGGCTAATGTATGAAACTAATATAGGTTTGTTTTTACTTTCAACATGTCTACTTCTATTATTGCGCTTCTAGTCGCGCAAAAACTTAACAGTGAGAATTACAAACAATGGAAATCGAATCTAAACACTATTCTCGTGATAGATGATCCTAAGTTCGTCTTGCAAGAGGATTGTTCTGAAGCTCCTACGCCTAACACCACTGTGGCGGTGCGCAATGTCTAAGACAGATGAATCAAGGCCAATGACAAGGCCAAGGTCTACATCTTGGCGAGCATATCTGATGTGCTTGCTAAGAAGCACGAGGACACGGTCACCGCTAAGGAGATCATGGACTCGCTACAGAGCATGTTTCGACAACCGTCCTCACAGGCTCGACATGAAGCCCTTAAGTTTATTTACAACTCTCGCATGAAGGAGGGCTCCTAAGTGCGAGAACACGTTCTCAACCTGATGGTCCACTTCAACGTGGCAGAGTCGAACGAGGCTATCATAGACAAGCAAAGTCAGGTCAGCTTCATTCTGGAATCTCTTCCGAAGAGTTTCCTACCATTCCGCAGCAATGTGGTTATGAATAAGCTGGAGTACATTCTTACCACGCTCTTAAATGAGCTACAGACCTACCAGTCTCTTACGAAAAGTACGGGACAAGAAGGGGAGGCAAATGTTGCCTCCTCAAAGAGGTTCCACCAAGGTTCGTCATCTGGAACCAAGTGTGCGTCCTTTTCTTCTGGAAGTAAGACTTTCAAGAAGAAGAAAGCCACTGGTAAGGGGTCTAAACCTGAGTTTGTTTAAAAATGCTAAAACTTAAAATAAAAGGCAAAAAGTTTCTCACAAAGAAATTATCTATCTTTGGCACTTAAGATTAGGTCACATTAATCTCAATAGGATTTGGAGGTTGGTTAAGAATGACATTCTAAGTGAGTTAGAAGACGATTCTTTACCACTATATGACTCTTGTCTTGAGGGCAAGATGACTAAAAGACCTTTTACTCAAAAAAGTTATAAAGCCAAAAAGCCCTTAGAACTTATACATTCAGACCATTGTGGTCCGATGAATGTTAAAGCTCGAGGAGGGTATGAATACTTCATCTCTTTTATAGATGATTATTCAATGTATGATTATTTATACCTAAGGCAACATAAGTCTGAAACCCTTGAAAAGTTTAAGGAGCACAATACTGAAGTTGAAAATCAATTAGGTGAAACCATTAAAACACTTCGATCCGATCGGGGTGGAGAGTATATGGACTTGAGATTTCAGGACTATATGATAGAACATGGAATCACGTCCCAACTCTCCGCCCCTGGTACACCTCAACAAAACGGTGTATTAGAAAGGAGAAAAAGAACCCTGTTGGACATGGTACGATCAATGATGAGCTATGCTCAGTTGCCTAACTCGTTTTGAGGTTAGAAGGCCGCCTTTCTGTAATGAGTTTGTATAAGACTGAACCACGAAATAATTAATCTTTAGCTATAATACCGTTATCTAATAGATTAATATTTCAATAGGATGACAACGTAACTCGATCTCAATCTTGAGTGAGTTATGGACTTCTGCCTGTTAGTTCTCGTCCTTTGATTTGTATGGGTGAGAGTGGCTCGAGTCGCCCACTCAATATGCCTACCATTTTGAGGACGAGAACGAGTGGGGAGTTGGGAACATAACTACACAAGATGAAATTCACTTCTTCTCGACTTCAGGGTAAGTAGACGAGTGTTCTCTTAAGACGGATTGGATTTGTACACCACTCGTCACACATAACGAACTAATAATATACAAACTTTGGAACTCAAGTTAACCTCAGCTTTAACTTAAAAAGTGATTAAGACATTATAAACCTCACCTAAATACCCCTATTTGCACTATGATGATAATAATAATAATGATTTAAAAATAAAATTGTGATGTATTTTCTTTTTAACCATCACTTCTGACCAACAAAACAAATGAAATTGAAAAAATATAAAATTGATCCATGGCAAAGAACACGCGGACCAAACCAGAGGGGCTTCAAAACCTAACAGTTTTCTACCTCTCTCTTTTTTCTCTATTTCTTTTTCCACACTTCTATTACAACACCTCTGTTCCTTCCCCAGACAACTCTTTTCTATTGTCAATTTTTTTTCTTTTCTTTTCTTTTTCCCTTCCTTTTTGTTTTTAATCTCTTCTCTACACCAACAACATTTCGTACATTTTCTCAAGCCATATAAACTATATCAATACTTGCAAGTTAGAAGATAAGACCAACAAAACCAATAGTGATCCAAATCATAGAGCTTACAAACCTGGAGAACCATTCTCAAGAAACGAAACACACCTAGATCTGAAACCTCCAAACTAGCTTTATTTTTTGTTTTTTATTTTTTGGTAAGAAACGGATACTTCATTGATTATATGACATATTCGAAAGAAACCTAAAGGGTTGGATTACAGAAAGGCGGCCCCTTCTAGTTTGTTAAGAGATCATCTATATTTTGAACCTTGAAAAGAACTATGCAATTAAAATTAAAGAAAATAAAAATTAACTTTACAAAATGTACAAATCCAATTCGTTGTTCAAAACACACATAAAAAATACTTACCAACAAAATAGTGGGCTTGCGGCAAGATGGTGACTTTGGGTTAGGGGTGTGTGATGTGCACGATTTGGATGGGGTTCAAACCAATGGCAACTCAAAGCACAATAAGTTATCTTTACTTACATGGGTTGCCGTTTGGTTTTGAGGACGTTTGGAGGGGCTGCTCTCTGAAAGAAATTTAGCGGCTGCACAAAAGGCCTCTCTAAAGTAGGGAATTTGAGTTGGGCAGTTGTCCTCCTTCTTCAGGCTGTCCTACTTTCAAAAAATAATCCAAAAATAGTTTTAGAATGTTAATAAACCAAAAATAGAATTACTTGCCAAAAAGAAATTGATTTGGACCGAATTTGATAGCCCAAAGACCTTTCCCAAATATGTCTAGCTACAACTATGGAAAGTTTTCTACTAGAATACTTCTTCTTTAATCAGTGATAACTCTTGCTACAAACCTCGACTGGTGGTGATTTTGGTGTTTCTAGAAAGTTATTTCAAAGGTCTCCAATTTGGTGTAAGATTCGACTACAAATAACAAAAAGGTCAGCAAGATATGAATCGTCGAAATTGGCACATGGATTTCTCGACTGCTGCATGATTTTCTAGAAAAGCAGTGCATAATAAAAATCGATAACTTCCAGACCACATATTCCAATTAATTGATTTTGGTCTTTCTGAAAAGCTAACTTGATATCTTTCGAATTACATCAGTTTAACTTGATTTGGGTGTCTGAGCTAAAAGTTATGATATTTTGAAGTTAGCTCTCGATTTTTGTATCTCTGCAAGTTTCTCTAAAATTATGGGGTTTCAAGAAAAGTTGATAACTTTGGCTATATGACTCGGTTAAAGTGAAATTTTGTTTGTTGGAAAGCTTTTTGAACGCTGAACAAACACAAACAAGATTTGAAAACTTTAAAGTAATTTTTGGAATTCAATAACTTTCAAGTAAGAGTAAAAGCTCGTGGAAGACAATAACAAGGGGATGATTTCTTTTGTGAATTTTTTGAATAAGATGAAAGATAAAAACAAAGACAAAATTTAAATACAAGAAAATAACATATATTCGATCTCTAAAGCCTTAACTCTGATACCAAATGATACGCGACAACTCAAGTGTATGGCCGAACTTAGTCTATAGCCAGTTGAATCCAATTGTATAAGTGGTTTCAAGCCAAAATGATAAGGGTTAGAGGGATTACCTGTGCAGTCCTTGAGCAGACAGAATACTTACTATAATCTAGGCCAGAAGCACTATACGAGTTTGATGACAAATCAAACAAGCATCTTCCGAAGGTAAAATAGTGTTCCCCTAAGTTCGGCTACGCAAAGGAGGGCAACATTTTGGAGGGGGATGGGGGGGGTGGGTTTGCACATGACAACTTTTGGAGAAAAACTCTCAACTTCGATTTTTATTTAATTTCAAGATGTCTAAACCAAAAGGGAAACACGTTTTTAGAAATTAAACAATAATCCTAAATTCTATGGAAAATAAATATTAGAACTAAAATACAAGAAAATTGTAAAAACTAAAATAATCCTAAATTCCATGGAAAATAAAAATTAAACAATCCTTTACTAGAATTGAAAATACTTGCTAAAATTAGAAAGCAATTTCTAGTAGTGGTTTATGTTGATGATGTAATGGAGAATGCATAGATTTTGATTTTTTTAAGATAGAATTTGATATGCATGTGACGATATTATGTAAATTTTGGATCACAGATTAGGGGGAATTTTAAATGATTATGAACTGTGTAATGATGCATGCGAAATATATATCTTTATATATATATAGACCTATGAAATGATGCATGGGAACGATAGATTTATTTATTTATTTATGATATGGACATGTAAAATGATGCACACCAAATATAGAGTCTTTTAGTTTATGATAAGACTTTTTTTCTTAGTTTAATTTTCCTGCATGCAAATGCTATGCTATACTCTAACTCACCTTAAGAGAGAGACATGAATATGAATGACATTTAATTCTTGGGTTAAGGCTTAACTCCTAAGTCTTTGATCGAAAATAAATGAATTTGAAAGTCTTTGGTGAGTCTACATAGAGACATTTATAATCTCTTTGAAAGGCAACACTTCTAAATTCACTTAGAAGCTCGCTAAATATGTGACTCCAAAAAAGTAAAATAAATGTGATGTAGATGCATGTTGAAAACAAGTAAATAATTAAATGAATGGGAAGAAATAAGGTAAATGATTTTTTTATTTCCCTTTTTTATTTAAAGAAAAAGTGATTTATTTTAAAACCTTATGGTTAAAACTCCAAATTGACCCTAATTTTTTATTAAAAATATATATGACCATAAATGGCAGAACAACACAACAAAAATAAAATGTAATATGAATATGAGTGTGAAGTTGTATTCTAATGCATCCCAGAGGATAATGGCCCCTAAATCTTCCATACGCTTTCGCAGTATGATCGACTTGAGTGGAGAATTTTATGCGCCTACACGGGAACCAAAATTCCACGAAGGTGACATTACTCAGTCTCCAAGCTAATCCTAAAAGGTAAAGCTCGGGTAGGTTCTGGCTTGTGGATTTGTGTGAAATGCATAATAATGCAAAAATAAAATCACAATATAAATAAATATTTAAAATAAATAAATGAAAAGAAATAAATGGATAAGAAATAAATGGCTTGACTCTCTTAACGTCCCCAGTGGAGTCGTTAAGCTGTCACAATGTCATCACGACGTGGAGCGGCCGACGTCATCCCCCTGAAGGGTCTCTTTCGAGATAAGGATTTAGAGTCACGACCAACCATCAGCGAGGTGTGATTAGTCACCTATTTTAAAATACTTCGTGTGCGAAAAATAAATTGTTGGTTCGGGAGTTGACTAAGCGTAGGGAAGGTGTTAGCATCCTACGACACCCGTTTTAAAAATGGTACCATATTTTTATAAAAAATTATCCTATTATTTTATTTAGTCCAAAAAAAATATTTTTTTATTTTAATTGAAATGTCTCACGTTATATTAATTATAAAATATGAATTAATAGGTATGAGTAGCACGAAAGCCATTAGAAAATTTTTATCTCGAGAATATTGGAAGGTTCTAATTTCCGTCATTGGAGTTTTCGAATTAAAAAACAATGATATAAAAAAATAATAAAGTAATAAAATCAATTTTATTTTGAGACACGCTAAGACTACTTGGGTTATGAATAATAATACTAAAGCATCTTGCCAATGTGTCAACACCTTAAAATATAATTTATATTTCTCTTTTTAATAGAGACGTTTTATTTTCAAACTTTGTTAAAAAAAATGCTAGACCAAATCTTCTTTTTAAAAAGAAAAAAAAAATCTTTCATTTATTTGGAGTTTGAAATTTGTTTAAAATTTTTTTTTTTTAAATCTCTTATTTGTAAGATCAAACTTATTTAAAAACATCTCTTATTCAGTTTTTTCAAAACTTATTTAACAAATCTTTCAAAAACAAACCTTTACTGAGATTCATTTATTTTAAAACAAAAATTTTCTTTTGAATCTTTTATTTATTTTCCTAAAAAACTTGAATTTTATAACTTTCCTTAAAAAGATTTTTCCTTTAAACTTAGTTTTTACAAATTTATTTTAAATTCATTTACAAAATCTTTACTCTTTTTTTAAAATAAATTTACTTTAAAAAAAGTTATTTTAAAACAATGCCTTTTTAGAAAAAAAAAAACTGTTTATTTATTTTGCATTAAAAAACATGGTCTAAAACAAAATATTTCTTTTTAAAAATCAACTTTTATTTACCAAAAAGAAAAAACTCTTTTTATAAAGAAAAAAATCATTTATCAAAATGATTTAGTATTTTCTTAAAGAAATTTATTGAAAAACTTTACTTAAAACAATTTTTTCCTAAAAAGAAACTTCTTTTTTAAAACGTTTTCCCTTATTAAAAAATTTCCAAGTCTTCTTCTTCCTCTTTTTTCAAACCCACCTTTCTCACCTAAGTGATTTTAGTTGAGGAAGGATGGAGGTTGCTGAAGTTTGCCGCCAAAGGTTTGTGGGTGTGCCGCGCCAGATGTCCGAGAGTCAGTTGCCGGAGGTCATACTGTTGTCGATCGTAGGGGTGCGGGTGTTTGTCGGCGTGGATCACCGTTCACTGATTTGTTGCCAGTCGTCGTTAGATCTCGAAGATGATGT
>NW_019104693.1:259294-274573 GCF_001995035.1 Momordica charantia
CGACTCAACATTCCTACCATTTTGGAGACGAGACCGAGTGGGGAGCTGGGAACATAACTTCACAAGATGGAATTCACTCCTCCCCGACTTTAGGAGAGTAGGTAAGTGTTCCCTTAAATGCTGACTCCGGGACTTGAACAAGGGGCCCCACCCTCTCATTGCCGAGAGAGACTTCCGGTTGTTGGTTGGACCATAACCTGATTGTTCATTAGAGGAGCAGTAGTGTTTAAGGAGTAAGATGTAACTCAGGGGTAAAACGGTAATTTGACCCAACTTGAGTTACGAACACTCGTGAAGGATTGACTCGTCATTAATGGTCGTATATCCATGGACACGAAAACATTCTGCAGTGAGAAGAGTGCAACTGCGGGTCTTTAGTGGAATGACCCGTAGTTAACGAATCTAGATTAACTCGGTAAATGAGTTTAACCGATTAATCTTGCATCGTTGGAGCTTCGGATCTGTAGGTCCATTAGGTCCCCTTGCTAGCTCATAACGGGTAAAACGAGGATCAAGTTTTTGGAAGAATTTGAATTGTTCAAATTACTTAAGGGATTTTATGTATATTGATACATTATAATATATAGTTAATTATAAATTAAAACTATATATTATGAGAGAAATTATTTGAATGAGATTYAAATAAAATTAATATGAATAAGATTCATATTAAAACTATAGGTTAAAAATAATGTGCATAAGATGTACATTAGAACTATAGGTTATACGAGAGAAATGTTATAGAATATGATTCTATTTTTGTGATAAATAATTATTGTTAATTATTTATTTGATATATATATATATATATATATATATATATATATTAATTATTAATTGGATTAATAATTAATAATTATTTATTAATTAATATGACTAATTAATAAATTAATTTTTATATTTCAATTATTATATATATATATGTTATATATATTAATTATTTATATATAAATATAAATATATATATATATATTATTATTATTAATATTAATAATATTAAACCAACACCTTTTCTCCTTAACCAACCAAAGATGACTTGAACTTGGTAAAATGAAATGGTTGAATAATTTAAAAATGAGATTATTCATAGGGACAACCTATTTCATGGGTTTCTCACCCTCGAGTACAGAGCTCTTTCCTTTTGGATCTCAGTTTACAGCCACTTATGGAATTGATTATTAGTTCGAAACGCCCATGGGGAAAAGGCTAAGTGTACATGCCGAAGTCCGATCTGATGGAAGTCCGACCTACTCGGAGCCCGACAGGTCCGATATGGGAAAAAAAACATGTAACCGCCGGTTATGAGTATTGTCGGATCTCCCACCTATAAATAGAGGGTCTCATTTCACGCTCAGGTATCGAATCTCACCTCGAACTAAATACGGAGTCCGACCTATACTGACTTGAGCGTCAGAGTGTTTACCCTCTTGTGCAGGTCCACTTTTGTGTTCAGGTCGAGCCAGGGACCGAGTTCTTGCTAGGTTCGTAAAGTGTCGTTGTGCAGACCTTTGCATAAACAAAGTCCTTAATCAACCCCTCATTTGCCAAAAACGAAGGTCCTTAACCCACCCCTTAAATCATCTCCTAAGCGAGAAATCGGTGTAGCTTCGACATGTATGGATATTATATCTTATTCCAAACACTCCCTCCCCCAATTAATATGTTAGGAGCCAAAGTGAGCATAGCTCAGCGGTAATTGGTATATATCTCCAAACAAGAGATTGTGAGTTCGATCCCCCCCAAGTACGCTAGTATGTTAGCCATACATTGTAATTTGACACATTCCCAATTATTATGTTGTTGACCAATATTTGATATTGTATTCTTGCTAGGTTTGCAATAACTGTCATTGAGAAGCTTAATTACAACTATGTGATTTATGAGCCATGTTTGTTGTGTTACCAGTGAATACTTGATGTATGTATATGAGATTTATATATGTGTGAATACTTGGTTTATGTATATGTGAATACTTGGTTTATCTATATGTGACTTCTTGGTTTGCATATGTTTATACATGTACTTTTTATTTGTGTAATAGGTATAATTGACTGTATAATTGTGGAAAAAAACTTTTTGAAAAAACATTTTATGACAGGTTTATTCCATCATTGAAATAGTATAAAATATGTGATGTTTAAAAATTATTCTTTCAATAGTTATGACAGTTATATAAAAAAAATAGTAATAATTGTAGTTGTGTCAACAATATATGTTTGGTGACACTAAAACAATGTCATTAAAAACCTTTCTGTGACAAATAAAAATTGTATGTTCGAACTTTTCTTGACCATTTAAGAATTTTTGTTCAACACAATTGTGATACAAATATCATCATATTTAATAGATTCATGACGATTATAAAATGTCATTGTCAAATTTTAAATTGTCATTACATTATTTTTCATGGTGCTATAAACTATCATTATTAAATGTTGCTTGATGCTTATAAAATTGTCACTGTACAAGTTTTCATGACGTTTATAAACTGTCGTTAAAATACATTTCATGATAATTATAAGTTGTCGGTCATTAAATTTTTCTTGATTGGAATATCATTTTTTTAATTATTTTAGTGACCATTATAAACTATCATGAAATTTGTTTTGTCATGTGTTTATGCAAATGTCTGCACAACGACACTTTACGAACCTAGCTCGAACCCGGTCCCCGGCTCGACCTGAACACAAAACTGGACCTGCACAAGAGGGTAAACACTCTGACGCTCAAGTCAGTATAGGTCGAACTCCGTATTTAGTTCGAGGTGAGATTCAATACCTGAGCGTGAAATGAGACCCTCTATTTATAGGTGGGAGATCCGACAGTACTCACGACCGGCGGTTACATGTTTTTTCCCATATCGGACCTGTCGGGCTCCGAGTAGGTCGGACCTCCATCAGATCGGACTTCGGCATGTACACTTAGCCTTTTCCCCATGGGCGAACCCAACTTCTTCGGCAGGTTCGAGGTGGAGCTGGGATATTTTAATTCTTAAACACCAATAAGCGTCCTCCACGTGTCCAAGGTATTTTTACCCCCAAACATCATGTTTTTTTGCTTATTATGGAATTTTGGTTCGTGGCAATTTTAAATTGTCTTTATGAACATATTAATGACAATTTTTCAAAAACTGTCATGTTTTCTCTTTCTTTGAGGGACAATTCAATGACTGTTATAAACTGTCACGAATTGACATTTTTAACTATCATTAAAACTCGTATTCATAATAGTGTTGAAGATTATCATATGATGCGTAATTGATTTAAATTGAAAATGCTCTAAGGAAGAATTTCGTAAAGAGAAGTAATGTGCAAAACCAATTTGTTAAAAAGAAATTCTTGTCTTATGTTCGTTATGTGTTATTCATGTAGCAAAATTAGTTATAAATTCGTAATAATGAAGGACTCTAGAAATAGGTATCAAAATCTCTTGGTTGAGGCTTATAGGTGTGTCTTCAAGAATCAAGTGGTTACTTTCGTCTTTCAAATTAAATTTCAATGAAATAATACTATGACCCAATTAGATAGTTTTTGAAGTCCAATGCATTTGATTTGGCTTATGTGGACCCAAACCTATGAGTTTGAGTCGATAAAATAATTAAATGATTTTTTAATTCCAATAATTAATTAGAAAATTAATTAGTCCATTAGGATTTTGGCTCAAAAAGATCTATTGGCGTTAATCCAATGGAACACCTTCTCTCTCCCTCTCCTCTCAAGAGTCATAGGAATAAACGAGGTCTTCCTTTACTCTCCCAGAAGTGTTCACATGCTGGTTCCTACAAATCGAGAATATCGAGAAAGATCATCTGTGGAGTCTGCACACATAAAAGTAAGTGATTTGATCCCTTTGTTTTTTTAAAAATTATAATAATTAAAAGTAGCCATTGCAATCCACTATGTCGGCCAGGTGGATCTGCTCCTGCTCCCAACAGGAACCTAAGTCGCAAAAAAGTGAGGCTCAGTAGTAGGTGGTAGGGATAACAAGAATGGCAATAGAAGTGACAAAAAGTTCGGTCCAAATTTGGAACAAATTGGATTTTCAGATATGGGAATCGCAGAGGCAACAACAACCAGAATTTCAATGCTTGGGGGCCAAGCGAGTAAAAAGACGCTGTGTAACAGAGATGAATAAAGGAGATGCTACCTAGTCTAATCACCATAATATAATATAAAATTTATTATATTTGACTAAGTCATTAGATTACCACAACCTCTTCTGTTATGTCAATTAGTTGACTTTTCAAACCTCAATTACCAAAACTATAATTTTTCCACTTTTTTCAAGACAATATGATAATCAATCCAAAAGCCAACTATACACTTAATAAAATCACTTCTCTCACTCTAATCACATGTGAATTCTCCCCTTGTTGACGTAACTGAACAAAAACATTTGATAAATAATATTTAATAATTGAAAGAAAGGATAAAACATAATATTAAAAAAAAAAATTCACTACATATATCTCTATCTTTATCTCCGTGAGTTTGACCCCATCTCCACATATTATATTAGAAAAAAAAAATTGATTAAACATATATAGTGGGTTCATATCTTAGGGTGTGATTAACCAAAAAAAGGAAGTATAAAATTCAACAAGGATTTCATATTTACTCACTACAAATGCTCCACCGAAGATATGAACAGAGAGAGAGAAATAATGGAAACTGCCCTTATCATTTTCATATTCAAACAGGAAGAAGAAGAAGAATTCTTCGAAGGTGAAGGTTTCTGCAGCTTCATGCTTCGGCCTGCAACCATGGCGGCGCTGGCTTATTCACAAGGGCAGATTATTCGGTTCTTCTGATCCTGCTTATTGCTTCCCCCACCTTGGTGCCCATGGCTTCCCAATAACACACTGCAAATTGTAGCGGCCACAGCAATTCCGAACGAGCACATGGCCGCTCTCCCCCATTTTTGTACCGCCAAACCTCTCTTCTCCATCGCCGTATTCATTTTTCCTGAATTCACGTCCTCCTTGCCTTCTACCTCCTCCTCCACATCTGATTCCGCCGCGATCGAAAACCTAGGCGAGTCCTTTTTCATGGCGCCGGAAACTTGTGAAACGGCGTCCTCATCATCTTGCACACCGATCTCGTGTTCATCGAATGCGTCTCTGCCAATTGATCGATCTAAACTGGAAGCTATCTTCTGATCCATGTCTTCATTGCAATCGAGGAGTTCCCACTCTTCGAGACCCATTTTTCCGAAAAGTAATGTTCAGAACTTCCAATTTAACTCTGCGGTATTTGAATTATTGGATGGAAGTTGAAGAAGGAAGCGTCCACGGTGGGGAATGAACTGAGAGATCGACATTGACGTCCTGCCCAGCTTCAATATCTACATCACTGTCATGGAGAATGTGAAGTTCTACTCGAATAAAGCTTCCTGGATATTTCCAAAGATTTTAGTGACAGTTGCTTGTGAACATGGTATTCTTCAAACCTATCTACAATTAGTTTTCCATGATTATGTAAATCCCTTGGAAGATTTTTTTTTAAAAAAAAAAAAAAAAAAAAGTGGAGCAAGTTTTTACACCTCTAATTCAGAAACACCATGAAAGGGAATTGAGATCAGACCAACTTTATAATAATTATACAGAAGACATATTTTGGAGCTGTTAACAAGAATGTTCATACAGTAACTAGTGTTGTGTAGAGATGTTCTTTCTTCCAAGACAATATACAACAAAGGGAAGCAATTCTCAAATTTACAAGCCTGTTTTTTTCCTCCCTACGTATTAAGAAATGAAAAGGAAAAGAGAAACACGAGACAGAGAACTCAATTGAAGGACAAAACCGACAGCCATATGCGTAGATTAATAAGATATATAAGGACGTGTTAGTGAGACAAGGTTACCCAAATTCCATGTGATATGTGATTCCCCATTCTCAATTTTTACAAGATTGGGTTATGATCAAAAACTAGGTAGAGCTGGTTGATGAAGACTTGCCCAAGGAAACAGAGGCCAAAGATGATGCCCAAACCCTGGCATTCCGGGCACTCTCGTGGAAGCTTCTGGTTTTGCTAAGTCTTAACTTGGCCCAAACTCTTCTCAGATCGACTATCTGAAGAACGCGCCCCATTATCTGGCTCGTCTCGCCGAAAACTTGCAGGTTCAAATTGAGAGCATGGGAGACCCAGTATGCTCTTAGCCGAGATGACATCTCTGGGAAAATCAGCAGTGCCACTCTCAAACAAAGGAAAATCATGGAGAACACCAAGTAAGGTTCCTTTTTCACTATTTTATCAAATGATGAACTTTTCAATGACTGGATGACTAGTTTTGCACCACCTCCTTGGGTAATAATCGGCTGATAAACATCATAATGTTCAACTGGCTCCATTCCTGAGAGCACAAAATGTCAGGTGAACGAACAAATAGATGTACAATCCACAACACTTTTTCCACTTTTAGATAAGAAATACATGACAACAAATTGAAAATAGTCGACCCATAATTTACAATCGAGCTTTCTACAGCTCAGTCCATGATTACTTTGACGGTATTTACTTTGTCGGTATTGAACTTTGCCTTCTCCACCCCCTCACCCCATCATTTTGATTTGTGAGGATTATCATGGGGAAAGGAAGAAGCCAGCATTATAAATTAATCTCAGTTGAAACAAAACCAGAACACTTGTTGGAAACTTACCTGTTATTCTCTGATAGAATTGAACAATGGAAGAAATTTTTTTTGGACCACGATAATGCACCCTTGAAGTCTGGTTTAGAATTAATATAGATGGTAAGCTATAAATCCCATATCTTGAGAAGACACTGCCAAGAACATGTTCACAATAAATCATTAGGAACTGACAGTTGCATCTTTAACAAATAACAATTAACAACTAATTAAGAAGAGATTATAGATCTAACAGCTTCAAGCATTGTTATGCTAGAACAGTGATTTTCAACATCTAATCAGTCAACTAAATGCATCTTAAGATTCATAATAACTGACCAACAAATATACATTTAAAAGAAAAATCATTTAAATAATGCAACAATAATAAACTATAACCAAAAGAGTCTTGATCGTCTTCTTTCACATTACCAATTATCAAATTCAAGCAAACAAAAATGAGGTCAATACAATATTTCTTTCTTGCATCAGGTCCCATCCCGCAAGTTTAATCCAAATCAAATGTATGGATTTATTCCACCAAAAAAACGAGGCACTCCAGGATTTGTCTGGCAGGTTTTACATGGCAGGGTTAATACTTTTGATTACATCATGAGGCAGTCTTCTTTTCTGAATGGTGCAGATCTTGATCAAAGGACCTTTGTATTTGCCTGTTCGCTTCATCATAGACTTTTTGGGTTTGCCTTACTCACGCGATGTTGGAGGAGGCTCTCCATCACCCTCTATTTAGGGATAGGGGTTGATTTTTGTAACAGACGAAATTCTTTGTTGTTTTATAGGGTTTGTGGAATGAGAAAAAATAAGATTTTTAGAGGAGTGGAGAGATCTTGGGAAGAGGTGTGGGCCCTTGTTCAGTTTTCCGTTTCTCTTTACCGTCTTTGTTGTACTGTTGGGTTTGTGGAATGAAAGAAACAATAAGATTTTTAGAGCGGTGGAGAGATCTTGGGGAGAGGCATGGGCTCTAGCTCGGCTTCACATTTCTCTTTGGGCACCACTATCCAAAGTTTATGGTAATTACTCCCTAGAATATCGATCTTGCTTGATTGGAATCCATCCTTTTAATTTGGCTCTTTTTGTTGGGCTGTTATTTTATATGCCCTTTTGTATTTTCATTTTTCTCGGCTTTTTCATCCGGAAAAAAAAAATAAAAAAACAAAAAGCATCCCAACCAACAACAATACAGTTGTACTATCTTGCAGAGACACTGGAGTTCAAAACTCCTTTCTCTGAGGGTCGCCCTCATAAAGGAAGCCAAAAATTCTTCACTGGCAACCCCTCACACAAGAATGATCAGTGTATGTCACCACACTATAGACTTCACATTCAGACTAGATGCTTACTTGAAATTTTTCAACACTTTAAAGAGGTTGCTTTTTTTTTTATAAGAAACAAACTGATTGTATTCAAAATCAAAGAGAGCCCAAAACAAGGCAAAGAGGTTGCTCACTAGCTAAATTATTGAGTTAATCCTTTCGAAGCTATTCTCTCGGATATTTGGTTGGGAAAAAATCTAGATTTTTTAAGACAAGTCTTTTGATTGGGTGGACCGTTTTCAGCTCCTCAAGATTTTTTTTTAACAAGAAACGAACTTTTCATCGATGAATGAAAAAGAACATAAGATGTTCAAAGATAAAAACTCCCAAGGGAGTGAATAAAAAAATAACAAAGGGACTTATTAAACACAACATTAAAAGTTCAAGGACCTATTAGACACAAAATTGGAAGTTCAAAGGTCTATTAGATACTTTTTAAAGTTCAGAAGCATATTCGATACAGAGTTCAAAGACAAAACTTGTAATTCAATTTTGATTTTATTTATGCTCCTTGCTTTTTCACAATTCTTAAAGCTCCAAAAGCGGTTATTAATTAGATGGAAAAGCTCTTGAGGGACTTTATTTGGACAGAGGGAGTGATAAGCAAGGCAGCCACCTTGTCAAATGGAAATGGACTGCTTTGCCTCAACAGTATGGAGGTGTAGGCGTTGGTTATTGCTTCTAAACTGGCTATGGAGATTTGCTCATGAAGATTCCAACTTATGATGTAAAGTGATTGCATGGATATGTGGATTACAGCCTCTCGGTTGGTTTTCTAATGCGGCTAAAGGTTCTGCTTGTGGGCGGCCTTGGGTGGATATTGAGAAGAATAGACAATTTTTTTGTGAATATGATCATTTTTACAGCGTCAAAGGTAAGGTTTTGGGAAGGTAATTGGGCTGATTCCTCCCACTTTCCTATCTCTTTCCTGATTTATATTCTTTATCCTACAAGAAAGGGGTTACCATTGCTGAATTTTGGGAGGAAGTTCACAAACTCGGAATCTTGGTTTTAGGCGGAACTTTTTTGACTGGGGGATTCTAGGTGGGTGGCCTTCACTGAGAAAATTTCCAAATCGGGCTTGGTAAGGATTATTTGGTGGAAAGCGGACATTTCAGGCATTTTTTTTCAGCAAAATCAGCTTTCTCCTCTCTGTCAGGCCTTTGGCCAGATTGAATTCTCCAGTGGTTAATACAATTTTTCTTTTTTATATAAGAAACAAGAGAAGGGTGTTAATTAATGAGCAGGAAAAACCCAAAAGGAAACAACTTAGAGGCTGAGGGTAGATAAAACCCTCCCCAAAAGCTATACAGTCAAAGCTTTCCAATAGTGTAAAATCAACTGTAGACCGTAGTAGACCGTAATTACAAAAAAACTGTAATTACAAAACAAAAAAAACTTCTTGTGGATTGAAACCCACCAAGAAGCAACATGCTTAATATTCACACAAAGAATCCACCAGCGGTTAATATGATTTGAAATTTTAAAGTTCTAAAAAGGGTCAAATTATTCCTTTGGTGTCTGTTTTATAGAAGTGTCCACACAGCGGAAAAACTCCAAAGACATTTCCCTAGTTGGTCCTTGTCCCCTCCTGTGTGCGGTCTCTATTGTAGAAATGATGAGAATCTGGCTCACATTTTTTTGCACTGCCCATGTTCGGCAATCATTTCTTCCAAACTGGGTTTCTCGACTTGTAGTATGCCTAAGAAGATCGATGACTGAATGCTGCAATTTTTTTGGTGGTGCTCTTCTTAAGGGTAAAGTTCAAATCATATGGAATTGTGCAGCTAGGACATTATTATGGCTTCTTTAGAGATAAAGGAAAGGTAGGCTTTTTGAAGACAAGAAGTCCAATGAAGATTCTTTTTGCCTCAGTGTACAGCATGCAGCCTCGGGGTGGATAACAAACCACAAGAAATTCTTTTGTAACTATAGCTTTAATATGATTGTCAACGACCGTGAAGCAACTATTGTTTAGTTCTCTTAATTCTTCTCCAAGTCAGCTGTTTTTTATTTTTCAATAACAAACCAACTTTTGTTAATAAGATTGAAAGAACAAGGCGCCACAAAGAAACAAGGTCAAACCAACCAAAAAGGTTTAGCTGTTTTTTAGAACAATTGAAAATTATTCTTCCTTCGAAAACATGAGTTGGTGAATAGAAATTTCAACAGCTAAAGATCCTCCAATGGAAAAACCCAAAGAAAAATCAAAGAACTTGCAAAACCCCCCGGTTGGTGAAAATAAAACAAAGCTCATAGCCGCAAATGAACTTCACTAACATACCCAAAAGGAGGAGCTGAAAACAATATACTCCCAGAAAGTAAACATGTTCATTTCCATATCTTGAAAGAATCTTCTATAACTCTCCAACCAAACTTCCCATAAGATGCATCTCTAAGCCAAAGGAATTTAGATTTGGCCTTCAGGGAATTATCGCTAAGCATAACTAAACAAAAACTACAGAGTTGAGAAGGATCACATTCTGATTGAAAACCTCCAAAAGCTCCATCTAAATTTTAAGTCAGAAAGGCATCTGAGAAAATGATTTACCGTCCACTAGATTTGCACAAGCAAAACCAGTAGGGCAGATTTGAAGACCAGGGAACTTGCAACTTATTGAGAGTGTGCAAGCCTCCAAGTGCAGAACTCCGCAAGAAATTTTTGCCCTGTTCATACATACCTGTCGCAAATGGGTTTACAAATATGAGGACCAAGAATGGGAGCTCCTGCATTAGTGATACCCTTAAAAGAGGTATGAAAGAGCAATAACTATAGGTGGTCCATATTTTGGAATCTCCCATTTCAGTGAGATAATACAAGGATAAGCAAGACATCACAGAGACGGTTCATGACCATCCAAATTCCTCCTTGAAATAGCTGACTAGAAACGGGATTGATTGTCCTGAACAATCAGCCACCCCATTGTTCAAATAATCTACAGAAAGCATAGGCTGAGAACCCCACTAGTGATTCTTCCAAAATCTAAGGGAACAACCGTTGTCCACCACAAAACTAGATCTTTCCTGCATGATACCTATGAAGCTCAAAATAGTTCTCTGTCTCTAGGGACTAGAACTAACATATGAACAAGAGCCCAGCCACCAACTGTAGTAAAAAAAACACCATATTTACTCACCAGTCACCACTACCTTATGCCACAAAGAACCTTGCTCCTCCATAAATCTCCAGAGCCTTTTGCAAAGGAGGGTAATGTCTTGCTATACAGATTACTAGTACCCAAACCACCAAGATTTATAGGAAGAGAAACTATGGTCCAACTAACTAATTGGAAACCCATCATCCATGTTAGGTCCTCCCAAAGAAATTTCAAAAGATCTTTCAGCCGCTTAACTGATCTTGTTAGGGATCCTCAAAACCGACAAGAAACAGTTAGTGATGTTGTAGAATCTCTTGAATAAGTGCCTTCCCCTTTTCAACAAAACTTCCTCAAAATTCTTTGTTCTTGTTAAGACCCAACACCTCATCAAGCAGGCCTAGAATATTACTTAAGAAAGAACAGCTCAGAAATCTGAATAACATAACAAATTTTCATATTCTTTAAAATCTTTTTAGAAGGAAAAACCTAATCAGCCTTCCCTAACGACATCCTTCCACCAATTATCAAGAGAAGCAACAGAAGAAGAAGCTTGATGAAATCACATGATTTCAAATTTCATCAAGAGGGGCACCATTCAAATATACAAGAGAAGTGATCTGATCTGGATCCGGAAAGCTAAAAGCCTTTGAATCACTAAAGGGTTCATCCATCCCATTCATTGGCCACAACCACAACAAGAAACCAACCGATGGAGGACTCTACGGCCCTCTCTCATGTTAGACCAAGTGAAATGTCCATTAGTTTATTTGGAGGGAATGTTAAAAAGAGAAAGGTCATCAACATTCTGGTCATTAATAAGCTTAAGAGTTACACATATTAAAGTCATATCTCACATATAAAAACCTTTTGACATTTTCTTTATCTAACATAAACATGTTACATGTTAAAGAGTCATAATTATACTATTTTCTATGAATATATATAAGGATTTTGTAACACATACTAGGGTTATACTTATCATTATCAGTAAAGTTGGTAACATTACTCAAAAAGAGTATGTTGGCCAAGGTTACTAAAATATTATTCTTAAAATTGAAGAAATAACTAACCATACAACATGTCAAAGAATGAGGATTCTCCCAGAATGCATGCAAATGCTCCCAAAAGTCTGATAATTCCCCCCACCTCACCACAAACCAACCCAACCCAAGAAGAAGGGGAAATTGGGTAGGGACTAAAATTTTAAGAAGTTAGCAAAAATGATGAAAATGATCTGTGGACAATATAGCTACTTACCTTGGCATTGCTGAAGATTGTTCAATCACCAAGTGTTCAATTTCAGGAAATATTGAATTGAGGGTGTCAAATGCAGGAAGCATCTCAAGGGAAAAGGGACACCAGGAGGCATAAAAGAGTACAGCAACATTTCTGGTCGGCTGGTTGGAAATAATTCCATCGAGGAAATCTCCGTTCACCTACAGATCATAAAAGAAAGAGTTAAGACAATGTACAAACCATTTGTCAATAGGCATTGGACAAGGGACGTAAATAACAACTAAGAACGTTTCAAGCACTATTTTCTCGGGAAAGATAACTATAGTGCGAATGTAAAGAAACTTAAAGAATGTACTGAACAGCTAGGAAGGATAGTTATATAATTACTAAATGACTATGAGTGCTCTGCAAATAATGTGGCTTTTGCAAAAAGTGAAATGAAAACATTAAATGTCCTCAATTGATTAAGAAAACAACTTTTCTTTCCCAACTCATATTCTAAATATCACATTTGGCCTATTAACACGTATAACGACATAAGCAAATTACAAATTCAGACTCCACCAATAAGAGAAAAGTAAACTCGGTATTATTTAAGAGCAAAGAAATACGACTATGACCTGCATGCAAAACATTTCCCCACTAAATTTACTAAAGATAATTAATTATGAAACGCCCAGATTGTTGGTAGAAGAGGGAGGGAGAGAGAAAGAGAGATTCATAAAGATGCCTGAAAGAACAACAACAGCAAAAATAAGAAAACAGGGCCAGAGGCCAACCAACTAGAAATAATAATGAATTATGAAAAGCCAAATTTTCAGCAACACGAGAGGGGGAAATATCTAAACAAATTACAAGTAAAAACCCAAAGGGATCACTTGAAGGGAGATAAGACCAAATA
The DNA here is from genome assembly GCF_001995035.1 of Momordica charantia. The sequence goes on from NW_019104693.1 coordinate 272,492, forward strand.
TCTTCCCAAGATAAGAATCTTATCAGCCACAACAATCTACCCCCCTTTGGAGAGAGAGTAAGTAATAATTGCAACCTCCACATCCAAAAGCTCTTTATTTCAATACTAACATATTCAAACGTTCTTCCATCCAAGAGATTATTTTCTTCAATAGAATATGTCAACTATCAACCTAATGTGCATGCCAATTACTAAAATAAACTAGTCCAACTACCAAAATGAATTAACAACTCAACTCAACTAACTAGCAACAAAAACTTAACCATCAACAAACTCAAAATAAATAAAAAAACAAGCTTACACCTAATCCTACTAGGTCACAAAAAATCTAATCAAACATAGCATGACACATCCTCAACAAAGGGGTGAAAACAACTAAAAAGTACATGATTGGAATCAATATGTAGAAAGGGCAGTCGGTTAATATGATCATGGTCTTCTAATCATCAAAACCTTCCCTGCAAAGAAAGCACCGTTTGAGTACGAAAGATCAATGATGAGGACCTTTGAATGAAAATCATGGTGTTTATCCTCCCACATAAGAAACTAGCCAAGAAAAATATTTAATCTTTTTCAAGATTTTAATTTTCTATAACTTCATGAAAAGGAGTGGTCGAGAAGAAGTCAAAATCAAGCAAGAAAAGTGAGGCTTGTAAGAAAACACTCAAAGAACCCAACAAACTTGTTGGATAATTTTCTATAACTTTTTTTTTTTTTGGATAAAGAAACTATTTCATTGATATATGAAATATGAGAACATAAGGCCCAAGAAAAGGGCTACAAAAAGGCTCTCCAGTTAGACAAGAGGGAGGCATAACTGTAATGATGGAAAAGAGGGGAGCATTTACACCAAGAGATAACCAAAAAAACTATAGATTCAAAAATGAGGTGATGTGTACGCTCCCTATCTTGGAAAATTCGCTGATTTCTTTCTGTCCATATCATCCACGGTAAAGCTCGGACAAAATGATKYCAWAGGTAAAGTTTCYCCTTTTTGAAAKGGTGACCATTGASRGTATAATCGAGGRGCTTTGAGATATCTGTGGTCAATGCAGTCGACCAACCAAACAAGGAAAGAAGCTTATACCATAAGTTTGAGGCCAAGTCACAAGTGACAAAAATGTGCCCGATGGTTTCACCATGATGCTTGCACAAAATGCACCGGTGTGGGGAGATACTCATGAAGGGCATACGTCTTTTGGAGCTTATCCTGTGTATTTATAGCATGGAGACTAGATTCCCAAAGGAAGAACTTAATCTTTTTGGGGTAGTGGTCCTTCCATATGGTTCGGTACAGAGAGGGTGAGATCTGGGTTGTTGTTGACCGTTGTATGTCTTTGATGAGGGAGGAAGTACTGAAATGTCCATTTGGTTCCAATCTCCAGATAGTAATGTTGTCCCTGTTGGATGTGAGGCAGATTGTGGAGAGATTATGCAAGAGAGATGTCAGCTCCATAATCTCTTCATCCTTTAGATGCCTTCTAAATTGGATGTCCCAAGAGTTGTCTATTGAAGATGAAAAGTCTTGTACAGTGCCCAATTTTCTATTGTGCAAGGCAAAAAGCTGGGGGTATGTGTTGCAGAGGGGTTCTGTGTTGAGCCAAATATCTTTCCAGAATCTTGGGAGGGAGCCTATACCCACTTTGTATGCTATTCTGTCAAAAAACAGGGGCTTATGGTTGTCAATGTCCCTCCACAAACCCTTGGTTTGGGTTTGGTAGCTGGTTTCGGTGGTCTGTGATGGCGTATTTTGCTACAATAACTTTCCTCCATAGGGCAGAATCCTCCATAAGAAATCTCCAGCTCCATTTGGCAAGAAGAGCCCTATTTTTGTCTTTGATGCAGCAGAGACCAAGCCCCCCTTCTTCAATGGGCTTCTGGACATGTTCCCATCTGACCAAATTGTGAACCCTCGTGTTATTGGCGCTTTTCCACAAGAAATTCCGCATGAGTTTTTCGATGTCCTTGGCCACTTTTGTTGGGATGGAGAAGATAGATAAAAAATAGGTGGGCAGATTGGTTAATGTGGCTTGTATGAGGGTGAGCCGTCCCCCTTTTGAAATATGGGAGTGATCCCAAGAG